>CBVK0100099715.1:3620-23440 GCA_900067695.1 Picea abies | reverse complement strand
ACCGAGATCTACACTCTTTCCCTACACGACGCTCTTCCGATCTCACAGTCGAAGGGTTCTAAATATTTTCTAAATGTGTTGCAAATTATATGTTGATGTTTTGTTGAAGATGAGGGTATCGTCCAAATATACAACCACAAAATAATTTATAAAAGGCTACAAGATATTTTCCATCATCCTCATAATTTTTTCAAGTGCATTAGTCAATATGAAATGTGTGATCAACCACTCAAAAGGGTCGTCTTTAAACTTGAAGGTTGTCTTGTTGAAATTCCTACTCCAACACCTAGGTATCTTGTTATCTAGTTATTTCCTTGTTGTAAATCAAATTAGCAGTTCACAAAACAAAATACACTTGTTGGGATAATCAACTCAAATAAATATAGTGGAAGCAATACTAGAAACCAAAATCTCATACACAATACACAAATATATGTTTCCCATCAACTAAGTTTATCATTCAAATAACTACAAAGCTTACAAGGGATCCCTTACTAGGAAAATGGCCCACGGAGAAATACAAAAAACTTTAGATAGAACCTGCAAACCCTAGCAACACCTGGTTTGTTGTACAATCCCAAACTTTCATGTTTCCCGAGATGTACATGTCTTTCCTTAAGAAAACATGTGTATATGTGTTTGTCTCCACTGAAACCCGTGTACATGTGCACAAAGGCTATATGCTAAACTCTATATGGTGTGAATCTATTGTTGTGACTCCAATCTGTTGAAACTCTTTGCAGCTACGTTGTTCTCTCTTCTCCCTAACCTGTACTAATATCTATATTGAATTCCTTCTCCACCTATCCATGATCTCTGTGAATCACAGTCCTTTGTGATCCAACCCTCTTGAGAAAAATTCTTTCTTTGCACCCAAGATTTTTATATTCATTTACTCTATCATTTCTTTTATAATATTGATTGATGACCTAAAACTAATCTCCAAAGTGATTGAAGACTAAGTTTACTTCTCACCTCACTTGAGATCAATGGATAATATTTAATTCACTAATGCTAATAACTTTATCATTTCATTAAATAAACTCAACTAATTAATAAAATAACTTTACTTTAATAATTTCTTTAACTAAAGTAGTATCAAGGTAGAAGGTTTTGGACGTCTTCTACATGTATAGACACTTAGACCTGTGTTGAAGTACATGTATGATGGTACAAAAATCAACACTCCCTCTTAGTGAAGAAGGTAATTCTCGAAGATCCACCTCGAAATTGGTTTCCCTCTAATCCTAGCACAATATCGTGCACATCATCCTACCCCATGGCATTCCTCCAAACTTGATGGTGTGTTTCTTCCTAAACATTGGAAGTCTCATAATCGATGATACTACTCATTAGAACCCTGAAGTTTGGAAAATTATTTGTAGGTCTACTCTCCCTAACGGTGCTCCTAGAAGCCTCAATTTTATCTTGATCATCCCTTAATTCCATCTCATACCCATTAGGTCTCCTAACAGAACTAGAAGTGGATAACTCCCTCTTCCAATCTGAAGGTTGACTCCCTGAACTGGAAGTCTTTGAACTATGTTATCCCTTTGGAATCCTCCTGCTCCTTGTCCTCTTCCACTAGTGACTAACATATTTCCATTCACATCTAAATGGATATGATTCAAGATGCCCTTGGACTCACGAACAGGCTTTCCTTGCAACCTATATAACCTACCCTCTCTAACACCAATGCTCACCGTTGTGTAAGGGATATCTCTGTCTAAATGTATAAGTACTTTCCCTCTCTTAAACATGACAGAAAAACCCTTATCCTCCAAAATCGAAACTGAGAGAAAGTTCTTATTCAGTTCTAGTAGATAAATAACAACTTGGGCCTCTAAAAAAAAACATGAGTCAAGATAAAACATGATATTTCCCTTCCCCTTCATTGCATACTTGGCACCATGACCAAGCTCTACATGGGTCATTGATTCCTCCATCAAGCTACTAAATAGCTCATGTGATTTTATCATATGATGAGAAGCACCATTGTATAAGTACCAAGAACTCCTTGTGTTGGTGCTAGTAGAGAGGCAAGAGACCAATGAGAATTCTTTTTCAAAAATCGTTTCAATTCATCTAGTTGTATCTCTGTTGATGTTGTTGTGTACATCATCCCTTTCCCTTTCTTCTTCTCCAGACATTATGATGCATAGTTCCCATCCTTGTGGCACATTAAGCACTTCATGATTTTACTCAAATCCTTCTTCCTTGGTTGTGAGGTTAACTCCTCATCGTCACCCTTCTTGTTGGAACCCTTTCCTTTTCCCTTTCTTGTCTTACTGAAAAGGTACATATTCTCCTCCTCTTCATATCCTTTCTTTCCTGCTTTAGACTCCTCCCAAGTCTCTTCCCAGATACCATCATCCCAAAGCCTCTACCAATCTAGGAGTTTTTCCCGAGTGTAGACTCCCTTGAAAAATGGCTCCCAAGACTTGGGAAAACCATTCAATGACACACTCATGAGATCTATGTCATCCAATTTCTCCTCTATATCTGAAATTTGGTCATGTACTTGAGTGATCTATGTCATGAAATAGTTGGTAACATTATCAAATATAGACATTTGCATAGATCTTATTTTATTTCTTAAGACCATCTTCCTATTCATGTTAGTGCTTTGGAATAATCCTACCAGGGCATCAAACATATTATTGGTTGTCTTCTTCTTGAATAAGTTAGAAATTATATTATCCTTCATTGAATCCAAGATTACACGTTGGGCTTTGATCTCCTTCTTCTGGTGAACTACAAAATCTTGTGAATTTGTCGATGGAACAACTACTTGATCCACTATCTCCCAAAGTTCATATTTCTTCAAATCCAAAGTAACTCTTTCTTTCCAATATAGGAAGTTGGATGCTCCATCCAACCTATATTCAACTCTCAGAATTTTTGTTTCCATCCCTTAGACTTGATAATCTTCCCTAGAAAAAACATGTTATTGAAATTTCCCTTGTACGATTTGGTACGCACCTGTCACTATAGAAAATCGCATATGTACACGAATTTATTTAATAAAACTGACATATGTACGTGATTTTTCTTACTACAACCTGTGTAAAACTCCATACGATTGAACCCTAGTTTTTCTTCAGTACGGTTGTTTCCCTGAAATCCAACCCTTGATTTCTGACTGTTGGATATAGATTTGTTGAGATCTCCTTACATATATGATAGATCTGCTTCTAATTGTTTTGGATCTAATATATGGCCTCCTTCTCAGAGTGAGTTCTCTGATACCATGTTGAAATTCCTACTCCGGAACCTAGGTATCTTGTTATCTATTGATTTCCTTGTTGTAAATAAAATTAGCAACTCATAAAACATAATACACTTGTTGGAATAACAAACTCAAATAAATATAGTAGAAGAAATAATTGAAACCAAAATATCATACACAATACACAAAGATATTTTTTCCATCAACTAAGCTTATCATTCAAATAAATTCAAAGCTTACAAGGGCTCCCTTACTAGGAAAATAGCCCACATAGAAATACAGAAAACTTTAGACATAACCTGCAAACCCTAGCAACTCTTGGTATGTTGTATGATCCTACACTTTCACATTTCCTAAGATGTATGTGCCTTTCCTTAACCAAACCCACATATACATGTTTTTCTCGACTGAAACCCATGTACATGCATATACAGACTATATGAAAAACTATGTGCAAGATGACCTTGTTGTTAGGAATCCAGTCTACTGGAACTCTTTGTGGTTGCCTCGTTCTCTCTTCTCCCTAACATGTATTGATATCTAGATGGAATTCCTTCTCCACCTATCTGAGATTTTTTTGAATCACAATCCTTTGTGATCCATCCCTCTTGAGAAAAAGTCCTTCTTTTCTTACAAGATCATTCTATTCTTTTACCCTAGCCTTGCTTTTATAATATTGAGTTATGATCGAACCCTAATCTCAATAGTGATTGACGGATGAGATTGCTTCTCACCTCACTTGATTTCAATGGCTAATATTTAATTCACTAATGATAATAAATTTAGAATTTCATTAAATAAACTCGACTAATTAATAAAATCACTTTACATTAATAATTCCTCAAATTAAAGTAAATCATCAAAGTAGAATTATTTGGACGACTTCCACGCATACAGACACTTAGACCTATGCAGAAGTACATGTTCGATGCTACAAACATCATCATTTCTTCCATACATTGTTTTTCTCAATTTGTACCTGGTGGTATCCTAACTTCAAATCAATCTTATTAAAAAACTTGGCACCCTTGAGTTGATCAAGAAAATCATCAAACTAGGGGATTGGATATCAATTCTTAACTATGATTTTTTTTAGATCTATATAGCCAATATAGAGTCACCATGTCCCATCCCTCTTTTGCACCAACAAAATTGGTGTCTTGCAAGGTGAGGATGTTGGTTTAATGTGGCCCTTTTGGATGAACTCTTGAGTCTAATGCTTAATTTATTCATTCTCCATAAGAGAGAATTTATATATTGTGCCATTAGGTAAAGGAGAACCAAGTATCAAATAAATTGAATGCTTGACCTAGCATTGTAGAGGCACGCCTATAGGTGAAGTGAAGATACTTCTGTAATATTCCACTATCTTTTCCACCTAATTTTATTGTGTAGAGAGACCCCATGCAGAGGCCATGGTAGTTGCAATGATGTCTCATTCACCTTATAACCCAATCATGAAGAGGAAAAATCTCTTGTTCTAATAGATTATTTTCTTACACTGCTTCAATGAGATCAAGGAAATTGTGGTATTCAGAACTACCTCTAGTACCCTGTAGAGGTTGCCTCCCAAAGTAACAATGACACTATGGGTCTTATACTCTTAAATAACATGGTGTTTCCACATATAGGGTTTTCCTAAAAGAACATCACAAACCTCAAGTGGGGAAACATCACACAATACCTAATATTTGAAGGGTTTGATGTTGTAGGGCATGTGGCATTTCTATCTGACATAAATGTCTCCTCCCTAGCTCAACCAACCAATTGTATATAGTTTGGGGTGTGGTATTGTCAACAATTTAATTCCCTTGATGGGCTCATCTGATATCAAGTTCTTTTAGCTACTATATTCAATAATGAAATGTAGTGGAGTTTCCTTCATCCACATTTGTGAATGGAAAAGGTTCTCCCCTTCCTCAAAATCCTATGGCACTTCTAGTTGGATATTTGTGGTTGTTATTATAGAATTGGGTTCTACATCAATGATCCTATTTTCCATATCAATTTTTGAATCATATTCTAGGCCAAAGTTTGACTTTGAGGCTTTCAACTCAACAAACAATAACTGCTTCAAGCAACATTAATTAGTGTTGTGCTAGGGGATTTTGTGTAACTCACACCACTTTCCAATGTTCTCCTTCGACTTCCCATTACCCTTATTTTCCTACAGCTTGGATTGGTTTTCCTAATGTTGGATATCCTTCCTCTATCCTTTCTTCTATGATTTAGGGTTGTTGGAATAACAATGCATTTGGAAATATTCTAGAATAATTGTTGTTAGTTATTATATCTTGAAGGTTTAATTTGAGTTAGAGAAATATGCTTGAGATATTTGTGGATACATTGTTGAGTCAATTGAGGAGTGATTGTTGACAGATTATAGGAGATGATATCTTCCCAGGACATCTCCTCTTTATGTATAAATGTATGCTTTGGTAATAAGAAAGTTTGAGTTGGGTTTCCATTATTGTTGAATATATTTGGTCCATTGTTAGGTTGGTGTAATTCTTCATTTGGTATCAGAGTCAGGTTAACATGTCAGGTGTATGCTAACTGTGAGGCATAAACCTAAGTGGAAGTGCCTAGCTTTATGTTGTCTAACCGACGTGAAGACTGAAGCATCATAGACTGGTGTGAGTGTGTATCTGATGTGCCTATCCAATCAATGTGTTGATTGGTGCTAACTAGGTGGAGTGAACTGTGCGAATGGTTTTGTTCTGCCAAAGAGATCATGTGGAGAGGAGAGGAAGGAAAACAATACCAAGTTATCATGGTTGGAAAAGCTAAACTTTACATTGTTCTTTAGGTCATGGCCTTATGTTTTCTGAGCTCTCGAAATTGCAGATTCAAAGTTACATTATTGTGATATTGGGGCATGATGTTATGACCCAAGGGGCACATATATATGGCTAAATCTATATGATATGACCCCAAGGGGGGGGAATATATGGGCCTAAATGTACATGTAATGTGTAAATACATATGTAATAGAGTCAGCCTAGTGATAAAGGGGTCTCATGTGCAAGTGTGAATAGATATATATAAGAGATCATGTATTCATTATTGGGGGAGGTAAATTGTGAAGTATGAATGGTAATTGGTTATTTGGAGGGGAAATTGTGAAGTATGAATTTTATTTGGTTATTTGGAGGGGTTTCCCTTATTATTTAAGGATTTATTGTGTAACCTATCTATCTTGGATTTGTGATCCACGTTGACATTATGTACATGGTGTGTACTTCTATTATTTTATGACATTTTGAGCATTTGGATAATGACACATGAGATCGATGGGTGGAAACTGCCTCTTAGTTTTTATTGAGAACCAAATTGTCGAGTTGTGAATAACAAGATCTAGAGTGGTTTTCTTATTCTTCTATCACATGAAGAAAAACATTTGGTGATTGTTGAGTAGAGCTTGCAGCGTTGGAGAGTGGGTTTGTGTAAGAAAGAGGCGTTCAAGTGCATACCCGCGTGGAGACTTGGAGAGTGACCAAGAGTAATTGTGCAACATGGAAGAGACATACGTACTGGTGTGTTCAGTGTATGTGGAAAGCAATAATTTGAGCATGGATAATAAGAAGTATTTTGGTGTGAGAGGTTTCTTGGTTGGTGTGGTTGGTCTGGTTGTTAGTATTTAACAAAACAAGTCTTGTTTATTTTATTTTTCTTTTCTCTCATTATATGACCTTTTCTATTATTAAATTGTAAAACTTTTGGTTTTGTTAAAGGTTATCAAGAGTGCATGTGGATATTTTGTAAAGAAGTGGGTAAAGGGATATAATACCTTTCAATTTTTTGAAGAGAGAAAGTCTTGAATGAGTCTTAAGAGATATTGTATTAATTGAGAGAATGTGTTAAGAGAGAGAGTCTTAAGGAGTCTTGTTTAACCTTTGAAAGAACTAAGCTTCTTATCTCTCTTTGTACTCTCCACAATTACAAAAGATTTATTTGGTGGTAGTTGAGTCCCTTTTTTGGGGACAATTGTTTTTCATCTCAGGCAAAGTGGGACACATTGTGTTGATTTTTCATATTCTCTCTTTCTCTTATTCTCCAATGGAGACAAGTAAAATTTTTCTTCCAAAACTCACAAGCATTAACTATTTTTATTGGAGAAAACGCATGCAACCCATATTTATCACTAAATATCTATGGGAACTTGTACTTGATGGATATGATATGAATTGAGTGACGATGACAAGAAATGTCTAAAGGAACTTATAAAGAAAGATAATGAATCTCTTTCTCTTATAGGGAGCGCAGTTGAAGAATCTATTTTTCCAAGAATCTATGTTGTAGAATCATCCAAGCAAGCATGGGATATTTTAAAGAACACGTATGAAGGTGTGGTTGTAGCTTAATTACAAACATTAAGGAAAAAAATTGAAAATGCAAATATGCAAAGTAATGAATCCATTCATTATTACATCACCACAAAGAAAGATCTTGTAAATCAGATGAGGTCATTTGGAGAAGATATTCCAAAAAGAAGACTAATTGAGAAAATTTTAAGAAGTGTTTTTCCCAAGTTTTAGATGGTCACAACCAGTATTATGGTTTGTCTCCAAATATTTAAGCACAGTGAAAATTGATGAATTGAGTGGTTTTTTTCTAACTGTTGAATAAAGTCTTCCAAATGAGGAAGTGGAATGTGACTTTTCCACAAGGCATAGAGAAAGAGGAAGAAGCAGGGGTCAATATCAAAATTAGAATCAGAATAGGCATCCATAACAGTCACAGATTATCAAGGAAATGCATCCACTTCAAGAGGAAAAGGAAGAAGTCCAAGTCAATTCATAGGAATAAGCATAGAAGGAACTCATGGAAGAGGAAGAGGCAGAGATGGATCTCGATAAAGACAAGGACCACACTTGTTATTATTTTCATAAGTTTGGTCATATTGAAAAAGATTGTTATGAAAAATTGTGAGATCTGGAACATAAAGGTGCCAACACAGTTGTTGAAGAAACAATGAATGAGAAGTTATTCATCTCAAGTTTTATGGTACATAATGAAGAAAGTGCAGCTTGGTATATTGATTTGGGATGTTCAACTCATATGACATCTCAGGAGGAGTTGTTTACTAGAATAAATGACAATTATTCTGGTAAAGATATCTTTGGTGATGATCGAGTTTTTGAAGATAAAGGGAAAGGAAAATTTGCAATTCAACATTGTATGGAAAGAACAATTTTATTGAGGGAACATTCGTAACACCAGCATTGAATAAGAACCTACTTTCTATAAGTCAGATGATGGAGTAAAACTACAAGTTATTGTTTGATAATAAAGAGTGTTTAATCATGGATAAGCTGAATAAAAATGTAGTAGTAACAAGACGATAAATGATTGAAGAAAAAATATTCAATCTTTATTTTGATTCAAGTAACTCATATAGTTTGAATGTTACAGAAGAAATGAATAGCAAGCTTTGGCATTTAAGGATGGGACATTTGAATTTTCAAAGTTTGGCAAAACATGGTGAATGGTCTTCCTTATATTAAGATGTATGATGAAGTATGTGAAGGGTGTATTTTTTGGAAACAACACAAGGAAATTTTCTCAAATAGAACATGAAAGGATAGAGAACATCTAGCACTAGTACATTCAAATTTGTGTGTTCCAAGGGAAACTGTGTTTGTTGGAAAGGCACATTATTTTCTCACTTTTATTAATGATTGTTCTAGGAAGATGATCCAGATTTTATGAGTAGAACAAAATGACTACATATTATTAATAGGTGCTTAACACAAAATAACAGAGATACAGTAAAACTGGTTTTCTATTCAATAAGGAAATAAGCTGAAACTGTAAAATGCAGCGGAAACAAGCTTGTTGGAATGGTGGCGGCTTATCTCTAAGAAGAGATGTGATGGTTGCTCTCATTCGCAAGAAGATGATTACAATGAGGCTCTGAAGGCATTTTTACAATAAACAAGAATTCCAAAAACCATAGACATCCAAAAACCTAACCCCAGGAGATGAAGCGCCAAAAGTCATGTGGGCCCTGCTTGGGTAAGTTAGTACATCAACTTCTCGGGGTCGTAACTTTTGCATACGATCTCTGTTTTAGGCGTGTGATAGCCCATTGAAAAGGTATCATAGAGGAGATTCATTTTTGGGGCTTAATCATGCCTTATTATATCATTGAGAATCTCGATCCCGAAAAACCTTCATTCAAGCCCTCAAAATGGCCCCGGAAGTTAAAATTACTAAAAATAGTAAATTGCCAAAATTGTCAGAAACTTGTTTTGAGACAGTTGGAAAAGGTGGGTGGCCGCTGATATCCACTTGGATCAATCCTCCCTCCTTAGGAATAAATGGTCTCCATTGCATTGAGTTCCCCCATCAAATGAGGAAATTTCTACTGAATTTGGCCCTAGGTGAGCCACTTGCCTTGGTGCAGGAGTTGCCCTGCTTTGACGACTCGATAAATATGGATCCTTTGTTGTCGAGTGACCTTGATATGTGTGTCCATAATCTAATCGTTGGATGCTTGTTGTATGCATTTTGGGTTGAGTTATGTTTGTGTCAACTGCTCTGTTACATCTGAGGTATCCAATAATGGTGGGAAATAAGGGCGAAGGAGATCCACATTGAACATTGGGTGCAAGCCAAGGAAAGGAGGAATGTTGAGCTCAAAATCATTATCTCCCATGGCCTTGGTGATGGTGTATGGCCCATAATAGAGTGGGTGAAGCTTTCGATGGGGTCATGTAAGGCGTTATTTCTGCAAGTGCAACCAAACTTTGTCTCCCACCTGAAAATTATGTGGCACCCGATGTTGATCATGGCGTTGCTTATACTTGTCATTGGACTTCCATAGGATATCTTGAACCTATTGGTGGATGTGTTGGATCTTCTCAATGAACTAGGTGGCTTTGTCAGCTTCAGTTGGAGCAAGAGATGAGTTGGTCAAGGTGACCGCAAGGGGAAGTGCAACATCTATGGGACCCAATGGTTGGAATCCCAACCCCACCTGAAAGGGGATGTGGTCGGTTGAGCTATGCAGGGCTCGGTTGTATCTATGTTGGACATAGGGAAGGCTCTCATCCCATGTGTGAGGGTGCTTTGAATTATACATGTGAAGGATATGCACAATCATTTGATTGACGACCTCAGTTTGGCAATTTGTCTGGGGGTGGAAGGTCGTGGATTTGGTGATCCTGGTGTCCAACAGTGACCAGAGGCTCGACCAGAATGTGCTGAGAAATCAACTGTCCCGATCTTAGGCAATGGTTTGTGGGATTCCAAAATGTACCCAGACTCATTCAAAGAAGAGCTTGGAAGTGGCCTCTGTTGTGATGTTCTTCTTGTAGGCAACCAAAATCGTCATCTTATAAAAGCGATCAACAACCACAAAAACACATTCATTTCCCTACTTGGTGGATGGGAGGCCCAACATGTAGTAAATTGAGATGGATTCCCATGGCCTATCAGGAGTAGGAAGAGGGGTGTACAGGCCTTGTTTCTTAGTGGTCGGTTTCGCAATATCGCAGGTGGTGCAGGACCTGATATAATTGTTGACCTCATGTCAAATTTTCAGCCAGTAGAAATATTTATGTAGCATCGCCACTGTATTTTTGATGTTGAAGTGTCCTGCCACCCAACTGTAGTGGGCTTCCTAGTTCAGCTTCACTCGCTCGCTTGATGGAACACAAATATGGCCCAAATGACAGAACAACCCATCCTGAAGATGGAAATTATCAACAACTGCATCTGCACCCAACATTTGGTAGGTGGTGGCAAGTTGAGGTCTGTCTCATAGAGTTAGGGCCATTGAGAGGTCTCATGGCCGCAGGAGTCTAGCACCGTGGAGAGCATCACGACTAGTGGTCTTCTGAGGGAATCAATGAGGCGATTGGTGCTTCATGTTTTATACTTGATTTTGAGGTGGAATTGTTGCAAGAATGTGGACCACTTTTGATGGCGATCATTCTACAATTTTCCTTGTGTCTGCATTAACTGCAGTGGCTTATGATCAGTGTGGATGACTATCTCCTTCCCAAGAATGTAATGTCTCCACTGGCGGCAGGCTTGCACAATGGAGTACATTTCTTTGGCGTAATTAGGGTACTTACGGATAGCATCTGATAGTGTCTCACTATGATAGGCCACAGGGTGGTCGTGCTGAGTGATAACGGTGCCCACCGCATAGTCTGAAGCATCTGTCTCGTTCTCAAAGGGTTGTTGTAGGTCTGGTAGTGAAAGTACTGGGGTTGAGCATAAGCGTTGCTTTAAATCACCGAACACTTGTTGTTGGGACCGACCCCATGCAAATTTCACCTTACCACTACCCCTGGTTATTTGGCTAAGGGCCCATGCAATATGGGAGAATCCCAACATGAACTTGCGATAGAAATTGGCAAGGCCTAAGAAGCTCTGAAGCTCAGTGAGTGTGGTTGGGTTTGGCCAGTCATGGATGACTTGGATCTTGGCTGGATCCACATGTATGCCATGTTGATCAATTATGTAGCCCAAGTAATGGACCCTATCCATGTTGAAGGAGCATTTTTCCAAGTTGGCATATAACTTGTGTTGTCGCAGGGTGTGCAGAACCTGTTGAATATGTTGCAAGTGTTCAGCCCAAGTCTTGTTGTAAATGAGAATGTCATCCAAATACACCACTACAAAAGTATTGGTGAATGGTCGCAGGATATCATCCATCATCCTCATGAAAGTGGTTGGAGCATTTTTCAAACCAAAGGGCATGACCAACCATTCAAAAAGGCCTTCCTTTGACTTGAAGGTAGTTTTCCATACATCTGTCTGTTCTATCGGGACCTGGTGGTAGCCAGACTTTAGATCAATCTTACTGAAGTATTTGTCCCCCGTGAGTTGACCAAGGAGGTCATCAATTCATGGAATCAGGTATCGGTTTCTGACTGTGATTTTATTCAGAGCCCGGTAATCAATGCAGAGTTGCCAGGTTCCATCTTTCTTTTATACTAGCATGATTGGGCTCCCACAAGGTGATGAGTTGGGACGGATGTGCCCCTTATGGAGCAGTTCTTGGATATGTCACTTGATCTCCTCATTCTCTAACAAAGAGTGATGGTAGACTCGCCCATTGGGCAACTGTGTGCCGGGGGTCAGATCAATGGGGTGCTTGACCAGGCAGTGCAAAGGTACCCCTGTAGGTGAGGACAAGATATCCGAGTATTCTTCCATGACCTTATCTACTTGCTTCTGTTGTGTGGAGAGGTCAGACACAGAGACCCTAGATGTGGCTATGATATTTCACTTATTCTGAGAGAAAATCACGGAGAAGATAAACTTCCCCATCTGAGAGATCACCTTCTTACATTGCTTAGCAGAGATCAAGGAAATAGCACTAGGTGGGACTACCTCGGGTATCCTGTACAATTTCCTATTCAAAGTAATAATAACACTACGAGGCCGAGACTCATATACATCATGACGTTTCCATAAATAAGGTTGGCCCAAAAGAACATCACAAACTTTGAGAGGAGAAACATCACACAATACCTCATCTTTGAAGGGCTTGATGTCATACGACAGTCGACACTGTTGGCTGACGCGGAGATCACTTCCTTGGTGGAGCCATCTAATGGTGTAGGGTTGTGGGTGTGGTGTTGTCGGCAGGGCCAACCACTTGACGACCTCTACTGAGATGAGGTTCTTCCGGCTACCTCTATCCATGATGGAGTGCAGCGGGGTGCCTTTTACCCACATCTGTGAATGGAAGAGGTGTTCTCCTTCTTCTGGCTCATCTAGTTCACCAGGCTGGAGCTTGGTGGTAGCAACGGTGGCACTAGGTTTCGCATCAATGATTTGTCTTCCCCTTTCTAGTTCTGGCTCAGAGTCTGAACCTGCATCTGATTCAGAGGCTTTCACTTCTGCCACCAGCGACTACTTTGAGCAGCAGTTAGCACTATTATGCCAAGGGCTCTTATGGAAGTCGCACCACTTCCCAGTATATTTCTTTGTCTTTCCAATGTCCTTTGCTTGTGGATTGGACTAGTTGTCCTGATATTGTCCATATTTTCTATGTTCTTTGTTCTATGGGTTGGGGTCTCCCTTTCCTGGCTTTTGTTGTGAGTGGTTCCCAGACCCAAATTTATGCATCTTTTGTTTGAGCTTCTGCTCAATTTTGATGGCATATCGGTAGGTCGCACCCAAGGATGAGATGTCCAAAAATTCCATTTAGTTCTAGATGTATCTATGCAGAGTGTCGCAATACTTGAGCACTAGATGTCTCTCTGAATATTTGATACCCTGCTTGGTGCGCAAGGCATGAAAGATATTCCTGAAATCTAGCACTACTTGGTCTCTTTCTTGACGTAGTGTGGTCCATTTGGTATACAAGTCGTCATAACTTTCGACAGGGTAGTATTGTTCCTTAATAGCATCCCTGAAGGAATCCCACATAGTCGTGACTGTAAATAATGAGGGTTCCTCTTTTTCCTTTTGTTCACAGAAAGTTTCCCACCAATCTTTGACATGGGGAATAGCTTTAAGGAGTGAAAAAGTAATATTTTCTCTATTCGAAAATTTATGGACAGAAAAATACCCTTCTAGTAGATTCAACCACTTGTCTACAGCATCTGCGTCTATCTAACCTTAAAATATAGGAATATTGAAGTTATTTTCACCTTGAAGAGGGTGGCACCTCCGCTCGAAGAAGATGCGTCTCCTATTGGTAGTCGTCGAATGATTTGCACAAAACTATCCATCATCTCATTTCTTTGTTGCGTGAGGGATTCCTCAATCAACAGTTTGAAAGGATATATTGTCCCATCATATTTCTTTTCTCCTACCATGAGAGATCGCTTGGGTGTGCGAGAGATTTTTTCCTCAAGAGAAACAAGCTCGAGACCCAACTCTTTGTACTCCGACCTCATTGGGGACATGCAGTAAGACGACAAGGAGTAGACCGCTCTAATACCACTGATACAGATTTAATGAGAAGAACAAAATGAATACAGATTATTAACAGGTGCTTAACACAAAATAATAGAGATGTAATCAAACTGGTTTTCTATTCAATAAGGAAATAAGCTGAAACTGTAAAATGCAACGAAAACAAGCTTGTTGGAATGGTGGCGGCTTATCTCTGAGAACAGATGTGATGGTTGCACTCATTCACAAGAAGATGATTAAAATAAGGCTCCGAAGGAATTTTTACAATAAACAAGAATTCCAAAAACCCTAGACATCCAAAAACCTAACCCTAGGAGATGAAGCACCAAAAGTCATGTGGGCCTCGTTTGGGTAAGTTAGTACATCAACTTCCCAGGGTCGTAACTTTTGAATACGATCTTTGTTTTAGGCGTGTGATAGCCCGTTAGAAAGGTATCATCGAGGAGATTCATGTTTTGGGCTCAATGATTCCTTTTGCTATCATTTAGAAGCTTGATCCTGAAAAACCTTCATTTAGGCCCTCAAAATGGCCCCAGAAGTTAAAACTGCTAAAAATAGTAAATTGCCAAAATTGTCAGAAAATTGTTTTGAGCCAGTTGGAAAAGGTGGGTGGCCACCGATATCCACCTGGATCAGAAGACTTGGATGTATTTTTTGCAGGAGAAGTCTGAAGTGTTTTATGATTTTCTTGAGTTTAAGGATTCAGTTGAAAAGCAAAGTGGTTTGAAAATTCTCACACTATGAACAGATAATGGGGGAGAATACAGGTCAAATGAATTTTTAAATTATTGGAGGAAGAATGTAATAAATAAAGAGTTTACCAACTATTACTATCCTCAAAAAAATGGAGTTGTGGAAAGGAAAAACATAACAATAGTTGAAATGGATCGAAGCATGTTAAAAACTAAGTCTCTTGGAAATGAGTTTTGGGCTGAAGAAATACATATTGCAGTTTATACTCTTAACAGATGTCCTACGAGAGCCATATTGAATTTGACTCTAGAAGAATCATGGTCAGGATATAAACTAATTGTTGCACATATGAAATTTTTTGGTTGCACTTCATATGCACATGTTCCTAAATAAAAGAGGAATGAATTGGATGATAAAAGTCTTAAGTGCATTTTCATTAGATACAGTATTGAAACAAGAAGTTAAAGGTTGTTTGATTCTCAAGTTAAAAAGGTGATAATAAGAAAATATGTTGTGTTTAATGAGCGGGGAATTTATCATTTACAACATGTACAGACTAAATTAAGAAAATATGTAGTGGATATTGGTGATGAATCAAATTCTAAGTCAGCAAAGGTAGATGAAGTCAAGAAGAATCATAAGTGGCTTGAAAGGGGTCATTCAAAATGAAATATGTTGGATAGAAATTTTGAAAGAAGACTTAATGGATCTCAAAGTTGTCTTGTGAATTATGCACTTATGCCACAAGTAATGAACATGGATGAATCACGGAACTATGCAAAAGCATCAAGAAAGAAGGAATGGAATGAAGCTATGGCAGCATAATTGAATTCCTTGGTGAGAAATGATACATGGCACTTGGTCAATTTACCAAAAGGAAAAAATGCAACTGGTACTAAATGGGTTTATAAAACTAAGTATAAATCAGATGGCACAATTGATAAGTATAAGGCTCATTGAGTTGCAAAAGGTTATGCACAAAAGGAAGGAATTGACTATACTAAGACATTTGCTCCAATGGAAAAGTTGGATACAATCAGGATAGTGCTTGCATTAGATGCACGGTATAAATGGAAATGTTTTCATATGGATGTTAAACCATCTTTATTGAATGGTTATGTGGATGAAGAAATCTATGTGGAGAAACCATAACGGTTTGAATTTCTAGGTAAAGAATAATGTTTTTACAAGTTGAAGAAGGCCTTGTATGGTCTCAAACAAGCACCAAGAGCATGGTATTATAGAATTGATAAATATTTTCAATATGATGGCTTAGTTAAAAGTATATCTGAGTCTAATATCTATGTTTTCAATCAGTACGGTACATTCTGATAGTTGCATTATATGTTGATGATTTGATCTACACAAGGAATAGTGTTGAACTTTTTCAAAAGGTTAAGTCACATATGACTGTTGAGTTTGAGATGACAGATCTTGGTGAGTTTCATTATTTCTTGGGTATTGAAGTCTGGCAGAAGGAAGATATTATTTTCATGGCACAAGCCAAGTATACTTGGGACATTTTGAAGAAGTTCAGAATGTTGAGGTGCAAGCCAGAAGAAACTCCTTTGGAAGTCGAGTTGAAGTTATATGAACATGATGACTCCAATTCAGTTGATGTTACTATGTTTCAGCAATTGGTTGGAAGTTTGATCTACTTAACTAGAACTCGACTAGATTTATCTTTTGTAGTCAGTATGGTATCTAGATTCATGGCAGAACCCAAGGAATTGCATTGGAAAGAAACTATGAGTATTTTGAGATATCTATGTGGTACATTTGTCTATGGTTTAGTATACAGGTCTATAGAATATTTCAAGTTTATTGGTTATATAGAGTCAAATTGGGTAGGTTTCGTGGATGACAGGAAATTAACTTATGGATCTTCACTTAGCATGGGTTTAGCAACAATTGGTTGGATTATTAAAAAGAAACCAACAATTTCATTCTCCATAGTAGAAACAAAGTATAAAGTTGCAACAACAGCAACATGTGAAGCAATGTAGTTAAGAATAATTATGGAGGATCTACATGAGCAGCAGGAGAAACCCACTCGGTTGATGATATGTGATAATAAAAGTGTTATTCAAATGACCAACAATCTAGTTTTTCACAAGAAGACCAAGCATATTGATATTCAACATCATTTTGTTCAAGATTTGGTTCAGTAAGGTGTGATCGAGATTATGTATTGCAGAACAGAAGATGTAGGTGGAAGATATAGTCACCAAAGAACAATCAAAGGAAAATTTATGCAAATACAGAGATGATCTTGTAATATTTCCAAATTATCATTATGGGGGAGAAATGTTGGAATAATAATGTATTTGAAAATATTCTAGAATAATTGTTGTTAGTTGTTATATCTCTAAGGTTTAATTTGAGTTAGAGAAATATGTATGAGATATTTGTGGAGAAATTGTTGAGTGAATTGAGGAGTGATTGTTGAGATATTGTAGGATATGATAGCTTCATGAGGCATCTCCTCTTTATGTATAAATGTATGCTTTGGTAATAATAAAGTTTGAGTTGGGTTTTCATTATTGTTGAATATATTTGCTTCATTGTTGTGCTAGTGTAATTCTTCAAGGGCTACCTTTACCATGCTTCTATTGTGGAAAAATTTCAAATCCAAACTCAAGCTTATTCTTCTTCTTAATGTTTTGCTCAATTTTGAAAAAATATCAATAAGTGACTCCCATTAAGGAGATGTCAAGGAAATCTATCTCTATTTGGATGTACCTATGTAGGTCGCTACAGTAATTTAGGACCAAATTTCACTTCGATACTGTAATAACTATATCTAAGCATAAGGTATGGAATATATTGGTGAATTATGGCATTGTCTTGTCTCTCTCATAGTGCAAAGTTCCCCATATCATGTACTAGTCATTATAATTTATGATAGGGTCTACTTCCTCCTTGAGGGCATCAAAAAAAGTCACCCAAGTGAGATTTTTCATGAATTTTTTAGAATCATCTCTGGCATGTATCTTCGAATAAAATTCCCACTAATATTTGGCATGGGGAAGGGACTTAAGGAGTGCGAAAGTGATATTTTCATTGTCATTTTTTATTTTAATAGAGTAATAAACCTCTAATAAATTTAACTATTCTTGAAAGAATATGTGTCTATACGGAATTAAAATAAAGGAATTCCAAAGTTAACTTGTACTTCAAGGGAATCACACCTCTAAAATGGTTTTTGGTTGAATGTGCCTCCACCATCATTGGCAGTTGTTAAAGGATATGGGTTAATCATCCATCATATTGTTCCTCTATCATTTGATAGGATATCTTGTTCCATCGTCTCTCTTTTGTTTTTCCGTAGGGGATCATATGGGCCTGTGAGAGTGATCTTCTCTAATTTTAGTTAGTTCAATACCCAACTCCATATACCCTAACCTTCTCAGGGACATGCATGGAGAAACAACAAAGAGAAGATTTCTCTTATGCCACTGATGTGGATTATGTAGAGAATGAAATGAATATGAAAATATATATGGAAACAAGCACATAGATATATTATAGAAAACATATTGATACAAGAAAACCCAAATTTTATTAATGAATGAAATGGAAAAAAAATATAAAATGCAAGGCAATACAAACTACCTAGAATGGTGGTAGCTTATCTCTAAAGAGATATGTCGACTATGCTCTTTAACAAGAAGATATTAATAGAGGAAAAAATTTCCTTTTAATAGAAACTATGATACCCAAAGATGAAAAGACCTTAAATATCTAAAACCCTAACCCTACCAAATGATGTGGAAAAATGAATGCAAGCCCCAATGAGGCTAATTGATATGCCAAATTCTCAAGGGCACAAATTTTGCATAAAAACATCATTTAGGGAATGTCTTGGATCATTACAATGCTTAATCCATGGTGTATGAATTTGGTACGACACATGATCAAACATTCCCTATCCTACATAAATTTCCAAAAATGTAAGGGGAATGCCTAAAAATGCATCAGATGTTCAAGATCTTAAAAAAATATCGTAAAATTGACAAGATATGGAACCATGTTGAATCAGTGGAATAGGTGGGTGGCCATCAATATCCACAATCACCCCCCCTTAGGAATCAATTTTCCCTATTACATCAAGTTCCTCCATCACATGGGGAAACTTTTGCTAAATTTAACTCTTGGTGAACCACTTTCCCCGGTGAAAGAGTTTCCCTGCTTTGACAACCCAATAGAGTTGGATTTTCTACTATCAGGTTCCCTTCATCTTGGTGTCCATGATATGATGAATCTTCCCCTACTCAATGAAGTCGGGACTGAATTTTATATAGGCCAAGTTCTTGGCCACCTATAAGGTTTCCAATAGAAGTGAGAAATATGGTCAAAGAAACTCCACATTAAATACAAGGTGAAATCCAAGGAAAGGGTAGGACACTTAATTCAAAAGAATTCTCACCCATAGCCTTGGTGATGGTGTAAATCACATATTAGAGTGAGATAATAATTTGATGGGGTCATGTGAGGTGCTCTTTATATAATGTAGAAATTTTTGCACACTTGCAATATCTAGAATTTAATAGAAGAGTAATACAATAGCAATTTATCA
Source organism: Picea abies (assembly GCA_900067695.1). Classification (NCBI taxonomy): domain Eukaryota; kingdom Viridiplantae; phylum Streptophyta; class Pinopsida; order Pinales; family Pinaceae; genus Picea; species Picea abies. Next base: position 4,052 of record CBVK0100099715.1, on the reverse strand, counting down.
GAAGAAAAAATAAGAGAAGAATAGAGCAATTGAATTATCATTAACCTTTGAAAGAACAATAATCATTCAAGGATGAATGAATAATCCATTACAAAACAATGAAATTGAATGCAATATTCATGCATGCAACTATGATTGGATTAACTACATGCTAAGTGGAGTGAACTAGCTCATGCATGCAAAGTAGAGAAAACTAGCTCATGCATGCAAGATGGAGTGAACTAGCTCATGCATGCAAAGTGGAGTGAATTATCTCATGCATGTAAGGGAAAATGAGTATGCATGTGAGGGAAAATTATGCATGTAAACCAACACCCCCCCTTATGCCTAACTTAGGTGAGTATGTGTTGGTTGTGGGGCCTTATTATCTTACTAATTCATATGTAGGTCAAAAAAACTACAGGATACATAATTCATGCCCCCCCCCCCCCC
>CBVK0100099714.1:0-23441 GCA_900067695.1 Picea abies | reverse complement strand
CGAGATCGGTCTCGGCATTCCTGCTGAACCGCTCTTCCGATCTCACATATCCTGAGGTAAGATTTGCTGATTAAACCTCGAGCATCTTGACGTCATCTGATGATCCATATTTGTCGCGAAACACTTAATACGATCCAATGACTCTCGGAGTTTCGACTATTTTAGGATCTCGTGAATCCTTGATCCAATGGTTGTGATAAACTCTTAGATCACCGATCCATATTTATTTCGGCATTCAGGACTTTGGGTTATGCGTTCCCAATTCTCCCGAAGTGAGATTCCCCGATTAAACCTTGACTTCATATAATGGTTGAGAACTATCCTGTAGTAGATCAACGATCAAGGATGATTTCAGAACCTAAACTTGCACAATTGTTAACACAATCCTTGCATCCCACAATGGTTCCTCATCGTTGATCTTCCCTTACTGAGATTTGACAGTCAGGACTTAATCAAATGTTGATCCGAAGCCTCCTTTATAACTCCCAGATCTGACGGTCTTGGTTTGTCCTGAAATATACATCAGTGGACAAGATTCTCCCTCAATTCTTTTGTATTTTTACTGTGGGGATTTCACTCCTAATCGTGTTTCTATAATGTGCTTTCCCTTCTAAGCTTTGATTAACGTTTCTTGCTTCTGATTTGTTTCATCGCTATTTCTCCTAAGATTTTTTAATAACTGTTTGTGCATTCATTTATGCATTGATATTCAGTCGCTAACCCTCTTGAGCTCTTAATTCCTTGTACTTGGATTCTTTGCATGCTACCACTCTTGCGCTTTAGGTGATCGAGATCATTGAACTGTTGGGAATTCGATCCCGATAGTGTTTCTGCATTGATAAGATCTTGTGAAATCTAATATGCTGCCTCTCATGAGCTTTAGGTAGATTCCTCTACATGTTGTTCATAACAACTCATCATCACATCATAATGACATTGGTTGTTTGACATCAATGAAAATATGTCGAACAATATATTCAATTTTAAGGATGCTGTTATGGTTTAATGTGAAAATAAATATAATATATATTCAATTTTAAGGATGTTGTTATGGTTTTATTCACATTAAATTGAATGGACATGACATAATAGAGGTTGTGCAACATGGGTGCTAGTATGGATGCACGTTGATAGAAATGGGTGTCCATATGGGTATCCCTTGAGAAACAATAGGATGAAAAAAATGCATACAATCTTCTTTTCAAATTGCAACTAAGCATCACATATTTATGGTTGTGAAAAAAAACTTAACATTCATCCAATTGCATGTTACATCTTTCAATGAATCAATCCTATTAATATCACCCAAAATCGGGTGAGTTATCTTCATAAATGTTCACCATGGAAGCCACCTCTATAGTGTTATGGTGACACTGGCCACATTTATGGTGGGCTTGCAATAATCCTTGTGTGATTTTCAACTAATTCAAACTCAAATTTCTACAATTACAACATTGTTTTATTAGTTATATTAAATTGATTTAAAAAAATTATGTAAAGGTCTACAAGTTGATAGGGTGGTGCCACTTTTGTTAAAATCTTTGTTGCCACTTTTGCTAAAATATTTTGCCATTTCTCTTCATCTAGGCCATTATATTTTGCCATTTCTCTTCATCTAGGCCATTGAATTCACATTGTTTTGGGTTTTTGAAGAACGAAACATGGATTTTGGGGTTTTCAATTTGCATTTAACGTTATTTAACTACATTTCAATAAGTTAAAATTTATTGCAAGTTCTTTTTTATCAATTCTATGACAATGTTGATGTTATTAGTTTCTTGCTTTATTTAATTTTCTTTTGAGAAAATGTGTACAGACTATGTGAAAACCAAGAAGTTCTTATGGTAGTGGGATTAATTAATAAAGTGGGTCATTTTATTTTATTAAAGACCATTGGGTTGTGGTTTATTGTAGTTGGATGATTGAAGTTAGTAAAGTAATGTATCCTATTATGATCTTTCCTTATTCCCTATAAACTAAAGAGGTTATGCATATTTCTATGATATGAGATAATAAAAGTTCATTATTATGCATTAGTTGATTTTTGGTTTTAATTTATGGTCTAAAATGGAGTAATAAGTCACAAGAATTGAGATGAAAAACAATTTGACAATAAATTGATCGACATTGTATGAAGAGGCTTCAACACTACAATCATTTCACTTGGTTGGTTTGTTTCTCTTCGAGCCCCTCCAACTTGACTTGTTTGCATCTGGCTCACATCGCCCATAGGTATATTCTCTCTTTGGCTTTTAATAGATTCTTACAATGCCTGGAAGATAATATACTTGTTTTCTTTCATGACTCGTATCATGTTGGTAACTAGAACATAAAGAGAAGACATAAATCTATAAAAGGGTGTTAGGATATTTAGACACGTAAGAGTTAGTTAAGATCAACTTCGTCTAATATGTCTTTAGGTAAAGTGTGTTAAGTATTTAAATAGATTTGCAAATATACTTTAGAAATAACCAAGAATAAACAAACCCATTCACCAAATATTCAACAAAAGAAATAGTAAAAACCCTTAGGGTAGGGAAACACCATACAATGGATCCTATTATGGAAGGGATCCTCTCATGTTCACTTGCCTCTTCGAAGGGAATCCTCCTATTGAGCTACTGCTCCAAATACAATAATTTTCTTCACACCCCATTACATTTCTTGATCCCCTTTATATAGTGCTACCAACCACCTGAGAACATTATAGAAAATGAACCTTCTATAAGTAGAACCTTTTAGTAAGTCCTCTTACATTTATTATATCTAACTAACATAATGGGCCTTATTTAATAATATAGTGGATCTATTACACCTTACATTGAACGACCTCCACTATTATTACTATGGGTCCTTTGGGCCCTCCACTACCTCTCTAGCTACACTACATTCCATCCCCCTTATGAAAGCATTGTCCTCAACGCTTGTTATGAGGGTGTACAACCATATACTAAGGTCTCATGAATAATTCTTTGGCATGTTTACAGACATAAGGCATAGTATTTGTTTGTCATTGATGGCAAGATCAACACGATGAGAATATACTTGTTTTCCAATGATAGCAAGATCAACAGCGCAACAATAATGGAATGGAAAGAACAAAAGTGTAAGCTCAGTGAAGAGCAATAGTGATCATTGGATTACCCATCCCGAATTCTCGATGGTCGTCATATCCAAATTTAGACAGGAGGAGCACGCATAAGAGGATAACATATCTCAGGCGTCAGATTTGAGTGCGAGGAACAACCATCGTTGGATCCAGAAGAATGAGCATGATATTGAAGTGTAAGGTGAAGCGAGCTTACAAAGTCTCGAAAGCAGGGAGATCGTTTGATCCAAAGGACACGTGGTAGCAGATGAGGAGTTTCACAAATTCATGAATCGGGAGAATAGAGGTAAGTTAACTTCCAACTCCACGAAATGTGAAATTGTGAAACAATCCTGGCCGTTGGAGACAGAGGACACGTAACGAGCGATTGGAATTTCGCTGACCTACACATTGGAGGAGTCAAAGGGATATGACACAAGAACTCATGATATGCTAAGTCACGAAATGATCGGGATCGTCGGATCACCAAAGTTCTGGACCATTGATTTGGCAAGCAAAGTGCTTGAATGTTTGGCCCGTGGTCATAGCCAAGGTCACATTGTCAAAGGCTGGAGGAAGGATCTAGCCTAGATAAGTTCCATTTTGGAGATCGTGACATGGGAGAGTCGAGATGCCTCATCGCGAGATTCCCAAAATCGTGAGTTGCGAAAGCACTTTATGGATAAGCGCTTGGTCACAACCAATGGTCATGAGAAAGGAGCTATCCCAGCTAAGCTCCATTTCAGAGATCGTGACATGGGAGACTCGAGAAGTCTCATCACAAGATTTTCGATAGATAAAATTGCAAAGCGCCTGTTGGTGTAGCTGATGGTCATCGCTGGTGGGCATGTGAAGGAAGGAGCTTGCAAGTTGCAAGGCTCCATTTCGTGATTGGGAATTGGAAGAGTCAGAGTAACTCGCAACAAAATTCGTGAAACGTGAAACTGCGAAGTGCCTTTTGATTAGGCCCGTGGTCATAGCCAGTGGGCATATAGGATAAACACAAGTCCCTGCGGGTGTAATCCAATGGTGCTGATTAATCGAGAATTTGATCAAATGGATACTATTTCACTTCACAATTAATTGTTCAGTTCTTGGACATTTGGCGATTCAGGAGCTGATGCATTTCTTTGGAGAGTCGAGATGTAACTGAATTGGTGGAGAGAATAAAAGAGAAATGTCGTGACTGTGTGAGGTTGGTTGTTCTAACAGAAAAATGAGTTGAACTGTAAGAAAGGCAAAATTAAAGTATGTGCATTGTGAGATGAAACTCAAAGATGAGAAACATAAGCTGAACAGATAGAAGCAGAGCATATTTGCAGAACAGACAGAAGAAGAGTAGAATTGCAAAATAGACAGAAGCAAGTCAAGCCAAGTATGAATAGAGTAGAAGAAAAGTGAATCAAAGAAGAATTGCAGAAAAAAAAAGAAGTGGTAAGAATTCATATACCTATATTGTTGGTTATTCAATCATTTATTTACATTCAGGGAGGTAGGGTGGTGCTAGGGAGGACTGTGGTCCTCTGATATTCAAGTTGGTTCTTGAATATTGGAAGTTGTATCTTCCATCTAGTTGTGGCTAGAAAAAAGGGTGGCAGGGTGGTGCTAGGGAAAACACAGAGTTTTCTGTATGCAAGTTGGTGCTTGTATAAATTCAGTTGGTACTAGAACACTCAGGGAGTTGATGCTTCCTTATAGTGGGTGCTAGAGAAATAAGAGAGTTGGTGCTCTCAGCAAGTTGGAGCTTGTAAAACAGAGGTAGTGGCCTCACATTGAGTTGGTGCTCAAAGATAGATGATGTACAGAACTTGAAAGACTGCCTATCATTCGAAGAAGAAGAGGTTTTATCCCTTTATGGGTTTCCTCGTGAAAATTTGTCTCTGTGTATATCTTATGTGTGACTGATGTTCATTATTTATGATGTTGATATCTTGTATAATATTGATGGTCACTTGGAAGAGATTAAAAATTGTTTGAATAAGTCATAAATTGTTTAAGCACAATAACAACTGATTCACCCCCCTCCCCCTCTCAGTTGTCTTAGTAATTTCAACAATTGGTATCAGAGCGGATTCCTTTCATTTAAAGGTAGATCTGTAAGCTTAAACATGACAAGTCATGAAGGGACTTCAGCCACTAAGCCTCCTCTGTTTGATGGAACAAATTTTTCCTTCTGGAAGGTTAGAATGAGAACATACTTAATGGGCTTAGGTGCTGACATTTGGGATGTAGTAGAGACTAGATATACAAAGCCTGTTGTGCTAGCTTCCAAGGATGATAAGTTAGAGTTTAGCTTTAATGCTAAGGGAATGAATGCTATCTTGAATGGACTTGTTGAAGCTGAGTTTGTAAAGGTGATGCATCTTGAAACTGCCAAAGCAATGTGGGATAAACTTATTAGCAGTTATGAAGGAAATGAGAAAGTAAAAGATGCCAAACTTAAAACATATAGATTGAAATTTGAACAACTAAAGATGAATGAAGATGAAACAATTAGCAAGTATTTTTTAAGAGTTGAAGAACTTGTGAATGCCATGAAGGGTCTTGGTGAGAAGATTGAAGAACCATTTTTAGTTCAGAAGATTTTAAGGTCTCTGCTTCATAAATTTAATCCAAAAGTCTCTGCAATAGAAGAACTAAATGATCTTAAATCTTTGTCCATTGATCAACTCCTAGGAACTCTAACCTCATATGAAATGAGAATTAGCAAAGATAAATCCATTACTAGAGAAACATCTTTTAAAGCAGACAAGAATATTGATTTAGATCTAGATGATATTGAGGCAAAATTTGTGAGAAGGTTAAAGAAAGGATCGAGCAAATACCAAGGCAAGCTGCCCTTCAAATGCTTTAACTGTGGTAAAATAGGTCATTTTTCATCTAAGTGTCCTCACAAGGAAAAAGACCAAAAGGACCAGAACTCTAATGATGAAAATAAATACAAATTTAAGAAATATAGTAAAAAGAAAAGTTTGTGTGCAAACAGTGATGACTCCTCAGAAGACATAGATAGTGATTTATCCTGTGAGGAAAAAGTGAATGATTTTATGCTTATGGATATGGGATGTATTGATGATAAACACACAAGAGGTGACATGGATGATGAAAAAGCTGTGGTGGATATGGAAGGTGAATTAATCAGTGCTTTGGAAGAAATTGACAGACTCAAATGTAAGAAGAGAAAACAAAAACAATTGTTGATGCAGTTTAAAATGAATGGTAAAAAACCCAATGAAGACTTTGACTTACTAAAAGTGGAGTTAGAAGAGGCAAAGAAAATAGAGGACATTCTGAAACAACAGTTATCAGAAAATAAAGCAAGACGTGAAGCCTTAGAAGAAGAGATAGTAAAAACCAATAAAGAGATGGAGAAGTTTAAGGCATTGTATCACCAAAATCTATCAAGTATTAAAGCATCGGAAGGATTAACCTCCATTCTAAATTAGCAAAGGAATCCAAAGTTGAAAGCTGGCTTGGGCTATGAAGAAGGATCAAGTAGTGGTCATCCAAGTAATATAGAATCCATCAAGTTTGTCAAATCTACAATCATTGACAACAATCACTATGCAGAAACAAAGAAAGAAAATTAGCCACCAAGAAGGAATGAAAGAAAAAATACCAGAACCGAATCTATAGATCATAGAAATTATCAACATGGAAGAAATCGATCCACTCAAAGAAGACAGTCTTTTTCCAGGTACAAAGGATTTTTCTATGGATATTGTTTTTTCTATTCTAACTTTGGTCACAAAGCTATAACTTGTTCTTTAAGATTTAGATATGAGCAATCAAGTTACTCAAGGAATAATCAACAAAGATAGAGACATCCAAGCAACAAACAACCACAGACTATAAATCATGTGATGGTTGGGAGAAGGATGCAGGTGAAACATAACAACAATTATGAGCATAACAATCATTATGATCTGTTATTCAATGAACCAGAATGTTACGTCTGCCATAACTATGGACATAAAGCTGCAGATTGTCGCTTAAGGAATTATTATCCAGATTTGAATCCCACTGCTGAAAATTTCAAGGTTTGGAAGAAGAAAGAATATGACAAGTGTAGACTAGTGCTATCATCCCAAAGACAAAAGAATCTCTAGTATATTGACAGTGGATGTTCCAAACATATGACTGGAGACAAAAGTAAGTTTCTAACTCTAAGTGAAATCAAATTAGGGAATGTAACTTTTGGAAATGATGCACCAGGAAAAATAAAAGGTAAAGGAATAGTAAGTCTGAGTAATGGCAAAGAAAAAGCTCAAGATGTGTTGTTTGTAGATGGTCTGAAACATAATCTACTAAGTTTCAGTCAAGTTTGTGATAGAGGATGTGAAGTGGTTTTTACTTCTAAATATTGTAAAATAAAGTCTGTGAATTCATGACAGTTGGTTGCAAAAGGGATAAGAACATAAAACAATGTTTATGTGTTAAAAGAAGAAAAAAAAGAATGCCACTTAAGCAAGTATGATGAAAGTTGGCTATGGCATAGGAGACTTGGACATCTAAATTTTGATCATATAATCAAGCTTAGAAACAATGGGGTAGTAAAAGATCTTCCAAAGATATCAAAGCCATATGATTTTGTTTGTAAACCTTGCCAAATAAGAAAGCTTACTCGGACACAGTTCAAATCTAAAAACTTTCCTTCAACAGAAAAACCTTCCAATTAGTACATATGGATTTATGTGGACCATCAATGAAATAAGGTACAGGAAAATAAAACTATTTTATGTTGATTATTGATGATTATCCTAGACTAATATGGGTTGCCTTTTTGAAGGAAAAATCTGAAGCATTTGAAAAATTCAAAGTGTTTAAGGCTCTAACTGAGAATCAAACAGGAAAAAGATTGAAAGCAGTAAGGTCTGATAGAGGAGGAGAGCTTAGCTCATGGAACTTCAAAGAATTCTGTGATAAACATGGGATCAAAAGAGAGTACACAATTCCAAGGACTCCACAACAAAATGGAGTTGTTGAGAGTCATAATAGATTAGTACAACAAATGACAAGATCAATGATGAATGAAAGGAATATACCTCAAACATATTGGGTGGAAGAAATCCATACAACTGTTCATATTCTTAACAACGCTCATCTCAAGCCACACAATGACAAGACTCCTTATGAACTATGGTTTGGAAGACATGCTTCAATCAAGCATTTTAAAGTCTTTGGGAGTAAATGTTATATTAAGAATAATGATGAAAATATTGGCAAATATGATGACAGGGCTGATAAAGGTATCTTCTCAGGTTATGCTACAAACAGTAAAGGATACAGATGTTACAATAAGAGGCTGCATAAATTGGTTGATTGTATTGACATAAAAGTTGATGAAGAAATTTCGATACGAAATATAAGCAGTGTTGAACCAAGCACAAAATATATAGTTGAAGATGAAGATGAGCATGTCCAAGGATCAGAAAGAGAAGAATATGAATCAGATGAAGATATGAATACTCCAGCTGACACAAATCAACAGAAAGAAACAAAACCACCTCTTAGAATTGTTAGAAAGAATCATCCTGAAAATTAGATAATTGGAGATATAGATAAAGGAGTTCAGACAAGAAGGAAATTGATTAAGGACTCAGAACAATCTCAGGTTGCCTTTTTATCTATGATTGAACCTAAAATTTTTGATGAAGCTAGCAAGCATGATGATTGGATTAGAGCTATGAATGAAGAGCTTGATCAGATTGGGAAGAACGATACTTGGGAGCTTGTTCCTAGACCTGAAGACAAGAATGTAATAGGCTCCAAATGGGTGTTCAAGAATAAAATGAATGAAAAAGGACAAGTTGTTAGGAATAAAGCCAGATTAGTTTATAAAGGGTATGCACAAGTTGAAGGACAAGACTTTGATGAAACCTTTGCACCAGTGGTAAGATTGGAAGCCATCAAAATGTTTCTTGCATACTCATGTCATAAAAACTTTAAAGTATATCATAAGGATGTAAAGTCAACATTTCTTAATGGAGATCTAGAGGAAGAAGTATATATGGAGCAACCTGAAGGATTCTCACTGATAGATAATCTTGACTATGTCTGCAAGCTGAATAAGGCTTTATATGGACTGAAACAAGCACCACGAGCTTGGTATTATAGACTGGACAAATTTTTACAAGACAAAGGGTTCAACAAAGGTACTGTTGACAACAATCTCTACATTAAGTCTGAAGGTGATGATTTACTAGTTGTTTTGGTTTATGTAGATGACATTATTTTTGGATGTACTAATGATTATTCTGTCCAGTGGTTTGCTAACTCTATGAAAATAGAGTTTGAGATGTCCATGATAGGAGAACTGTCATATTTTCTTGGTTTACAAGTAAATCAGAGTTCTACAAGAATATTTATCTCTCAAGAAAAATATTTGAAAGAGATGTTGAAGAAATTTCAGATGGAAGATTCTTCCCCTGCTAATACACCTATGGTGGTCGGTTGCAAGCTTAGTAAAGATGATATTTCACCCGATGTTGATCAAAGGGCATATCGATCAATGATAAGCAGTGTTATGTACATCACAACATCTCGTCCTGATATAATGCAAGCTGTTGGAATGGTAGGTCATTATCAGTCTTCTCCTAAACAAAGTCATTTAATAGATGTAAAAAGGATATTCAAATACTTAAAGGGCACAATGACTTATGGTCTGTGGTATCCTAGAAATCAGAATATTTAGTTAACTGCTTATTCAGATGTTGATTGGGAAAATTGCGTGGATGAGAGAAAGAGCACCAGTGGAGGTGCATTCTTCTTGGGTGAATCGTTGGTAGCATGGATTAGTAAGAAGCGGGGATATATTTCCCTATCAACTACAGAAGCATAGTACATTGCTGCTGCTACTTGATGCACTCAGATTTTATGGATGATCCAAACTCTTGCAAATTTGAAGGTAAATTATACTGATCTGATTCCAATTCACTGTGCCAACACCAGTGCCATTAGTGTCTCCAAGAACCCTGTTCTTCATTCCAAGACTAAGCATATCCCAATCAAATATCATTTTCTCAGAGAGCAGGTTACAAACAGAGTTGTTCAGCTGAATTATATTCCTTCCACAGAGCATATAGCTGACATCTTTACGAAACCGTTAGCAACGACACCTTTTGGTTATCTTCGTCAGAAGTTGGGGGTTATACCTTCTTTTGTCTAATATGTTCACCTTGTTAGGGGGAGTACTTATTGAATATTTGTTATATTTCTAGTGAATATAGCTCTGGCTCTTCCATTCATAGTTGACAGGGGGAGTATGTGCCTGTCACATTTCTCATACCTTCGAGATGTACTGCAACAGCTCAGGGGGAGTGTGTTTCTTCTTTGACATTGATGTCAAAGGGGGAGAAAGTGTAGTGTGGTAAGGATGCCACAAGGTATTGTTGGATGTCTATGCAGAATAGTGCAATTTCTTCATGTGTAGTGTAGTTCTTTAGGCTATTCAAGGTTTCCATCAATGCCAAAGGGGGAGATTGTTGGCATGTTTATAGACAGAAGGAAGAGTATTTGTTTGTCATTGATGGCATGATCAACACGATGAGAGTATACTTGTTTTCCAATGATAGCAAGATTAACAACGCAACAATAATGGCATGGAAAGAATAGAAGTGTAAGCTCAGTGACGAGCAACAATGATCGTTGGATCACACATCCTGAATTCCCAATGGACGTCAGATCTGAATTTAGACAGTAGGAGCGCATAGAAGAGGAGAACAGATCTTAGGTGTGAGATCTGAGCATGAGGACCTATCGTCGTTGGATCCAGAAGAATGAGCACGATATTTAAGTGCAAGTTGAAGCGGGCTTACAAAGTCCCAAAAGCAGGGGGATCGTTCGATCCGAAGGACATGTGGTAGCAGATGAAGAGTTTCGAAAATTCGTGAATCGGGAGAATAGAGATAAGCTAAACTCCAACTCCAAGAAATGTGAATTCATGAAACAATCCTGGCTGTTGGATCCAAAGGACACGTGACGAGCGATTGGAATTTTGCTGACCTGCACATTGGAGGAGTCAAAGGGATATGACATAAGAACTCACGATATGTGAAGTCGCAAAATGATCTAGACCGTCGGATCACCAAAGTTATGGACCGTTGATCTGGAAAGCAAAGTGCTCGAATGTTTGGACCATGGTCATAGCCAAGGTCACATCGTTGAAGGATGGAGGAAGGAGCTAGTCTAGCTAAGTTCCATTTCAGAGATCGTGACATGGGAGAGTCGAGATGCCTCATCACGAGATTCCTGAAATTGCGAGTCGCGAAAGTGCTTTATGAATAAGCGCTTGGTCATAGCTAGTGGTCAGGAGAAGGGAAGGAGCTATCCCAACTAAGCTCCATTTCAGAGATCGTGACATGGGATACTCGAGAAGTCTCATCACAAGATTTCCGATATGCGAAATTGCAAAGCGCCTATTGGTGTAGCTGGTGGTCATCGCTGGTGGGCACATGAAGGAAGGAGCTTGCAAGTTGCAAGGCTCCATTTTGTGATCGAGAGTTGGAAGAGTCAAAGTGACTCGCAATAAAATTCGCAAAACAAAAAACTATGAAGTGCCTTTTGATTAGGCTCGTGGTAACATCCAGTGGGCATATAGGATAAACATGAGTCCCTACGGGTGTAATCTAACGATGCTGATTAATTGAGAATTTGATCGAAGGGCTGTTGTTTCACTTCACGGTTAATTGTTTAGTTACGATTCAGTTAGCAGAACTGAATCATAGTTCTTGGACGTTTGGCGATTCATGAGCTGATGCGTTTCTTTGGAGAGTCAAGGTTTAACTAAATTGGTAGAGAGAAGAAAAGAGAAATGCCGTGACTGTGTGAGGTTGGATGTTCTAACTGAAAAATGAGTTGAATTGTAAGAAAGGAAAAATTATAGTATGCGTAGTGTGAGATGAAACTCAGAGATGAGAAACAAAAGTTGAATAGACAGAAGCAAAGAAGATTTGCAGAACAGACAAAAGAAGAGCAGAATTGCAAAATAGACAAAAGCAAGTCAAGCCAAGTATGAACAAAGCAGAAGAAAAGTGAAGCAGAGAAGACCTGCAAAACATAGAAGAAGTGGTAAGAATTAATATACCTATATTGTTGGTTATTCAATCATTTATTTACATTCAGGGAGGTAGGGTGGTTTTAGGGAGGATTGTGGTCCTTTGATATTCAAGTTGGTGCTTGAATATTGGAAGTTGTATCTTCCATCTAGTTGTGGCTAGAAAACAGGGTGGTGCTTGGGAAAACACAATGTTTTCTGTATGCAAGTTGGTGCTTATATAAGTCCAGTTGGTGCTGGAACGCTCTGGGAGTTGATGCTTCATTCTAGTGGGTGTTAGAGAAATAAGAGAGTTGGTGCTCTCAGCAAGTTGGAGCTTGTAAAACAGAGGTAGTATCCTCACATTGAGTTGGTGCTCAAAGATAGATGATGTACAGAACTTAAAAGACTGCCTATCATTCAAAGAAGAAGAGGTTTTCTCCCTTTATGGGTTTCCTTGTGAAAATCTGTCTCTGTGTATATCTTATGTGTGACTGATGTTCATTATTTATGTTGTTCATATCTTGTATAATATTGATGGTCACTTGGAAGAGATTAAAATTGTTTGAATAAGTCATAAATTGTTTAAGCACAGTAACAACTGATTCACCCCCCCCTCGTAGTTGTCTTAGTAATTTCAACATAAGTGTGGACCATAGTGCTGAAGTAGACTAGAGAACTAGGGTCCCATGTAGAAATGAAATCCACCATGCTAAAGAAGTGCAACCGCCATTGTAAACTAGGGTCCCATGTCCAAGTGATCATGTGAAATCCACGCGGAAGATATCGGAGCCCAATAACCAACTGAAAATGATGTTCCAAATACTGACACCTGTCATGTGGATCCAAATAAGAAGACCCATCCACGTAGTGGGAAATGGTCAAAGCTGATTCTGGAAGGAACCATACCACTGTAGATATGCAGGCTGGAAACTGGTAGTCATAACTAGCTCCTGATTTGACACATTGATGTTCTCTACATAAGGTGGAGTAGAGTCATCATATAAAAAATGAAAGTGGTTATCATCCCAGAAATGAAAACTATCCATATAAAAATCCTTATAATTAGACTCTAAATCAGACCAGGCATATCATTCTCAATCATAGTCATGCTTGACACAAGGGTACATGTTATGAACAATACATAGGTATTTATATGCAATAAATTTCTTTTGAATATCATGGAGAACTTTTAAGATCTTGGTCCCAGCTTCACGGTGCATCCCTAAGAGGGTTTGAAAGTGAAATTTTGTAGTTGCTATAGCGAATGACATATTGATTGGAAGCACTACATATAATATATCAAATGAAAGCTCTAAAAATGCTTTATCCAATGGCATTGCTTTGGTAGAAATTTGAGCATGCTGTTAGATGTTATGAGCTCTGTAGTTCTGTTGCCGTCACAAAAACCCTAAAAAATGGTTGATTTCAAATCAACGATATCTCCACTTCCGGAGCTCTGATTTGGGTGATTTGTTTTTTGAAAGAGGAAATTAGATTTGTAATTTTATTTTCGGAAAATTCTTCCCCAGCTGCTATAGAAATTAGAAAAATCGCACAGTCCTCCGCGGAAAATCCATGAAAACAACAGATTTTAAAATGTCGATAACTTTACTTCTCAGACTTCGTTTTAGATGATTGTTTTTTTAAAATTGGATGTTTTCCTGAGAAGAACTCATATAGACAACCAATGTTTGCAATTTTTTCACCTAAATCTACATAAATCATTTGGAATGTCGCTACCCTCTTTTTCTTCTCCGAAAAAATATGCAAAAATAGAAAAAAAAATGTGCCCACAATGCCTGCTAAGGAAAGTGCTCTGATACCAATTTTTAAGTACCTGAATAGATCTGGAAATATACTTCAAAAATAACAAAGAATAAACCAAACCATTCACCAAATATTCAACACAATAAATAGTCAAAACCCTTAGGGTAGGGAAACACCATACAATGGATCTTATTATGGAAGGGATCCTCTCTTGTTTACTTGCCTATTCAAGGGGGCATCCTTTTATTGAGATACCGCTCCAAATACGATAATTATGTTCACACCCCATTACATTGCTTGAACCCTTTTATACAGAGTTACCAACCACCTAAGAACATTCTAGAAGATGAACCTTCTAGTAAGTCCTCTTACATTTATTATATCTAACTAACATAATGGGCCTTATTTAATGATACAGTGGATCTAATCCACCTTACATTGAATGATCTCCACTATTATTACTATGGGCCCTCTGTCTCCCCCCACTACCTCTTTGAGGGAGCATCCTCCTATTGAGCTACCGTTCCAAATACAATAATTCTCTTCACACCCCCTTACATTTCTTGAACTCCTTTATATAGTGCTACCAACCACATAAGAACATTCTAGAGGAGAAACCTTCTAAAATTAGAACATTCTAGTAAGTCCTTTTACATTTATTATATCTAACTAACATAATGGGCCTGATTTAATAATATAGTGGACCTAGTCCACCTTATATTGAATAGCTTCCATTATTATTACTATGGGCCCTCCGGCCCCCTATCACATCTCTAGCTACACTACAAAGTGTATTTCTTTAGTGTGTTTCCTTAGTATGCATTTGTAGTTATATGATCCGATGGTCATGATATGTTCTAGACATAAAGTGATCTGACGATTCATATTGTCCTTGATATTAATGACTAAATTGATTTGTGGCTTACACCGGATTGGTCCATGATCTCTATTTAAAGAGCATGGATGATCATTTGTTGAAGATCGATTGTGAGAAACTCATATGTAAAATTATTTTCTTTTTCATTACTATAATGCCTCAAGTGGCCATGTTGGCTAGGGTCATGTACTATTTCCCTCTTTGAGGGTTTTAACTACATAATACAATGGTGTATTGATCTTTGATATGTTGGTGTGAGCAGTTTCTTAAGGTGTTTGACCTATGTGGAAATACCTTATTTGTTTAACATGGTATCAAAGCCCGTATGAAGACATGCTCCCATTGTTGATCGAGATCTTGAACCTGTGTCGCGACATGCATCAAATTTTTTTGGGGTTCTACTATTTTCATGCATTTTTGGTCCAAGCGGGTTGTTTCATTGCATCTGAAGCATTGTTTTCAATTGGAAATACTTTTTGTTTCACCTTGTAAGGTTTTTGTTGGACCAAGATACGACCATTTTTTTCAAATCCAAAGGTATAAAGTTTCATTGTGGTTTAATTTTTATTTTTTTTATATAGTATGTGTTAATATTTCAGTTTTTTGTTTATATTCCCAGTTTGCCACCCTTCCCAGTCTATGTATTCTCTTTTCAGTGTGCTCTATGCGATCTTAACAAACTAGAAATAGAGTGGAAAATGTTTTCTTTTATGTGTATGTTTTTTGCTATGTGTTTTATGCAATCTTAGTAAATTAGAAACAAAAATACAATTTGCATTTTTTGGGTAGGCTAATTGAGACCTAACCTTGATATTGTTAAGTTTTAGATTTTTATTTTTTTGAAATTTCATTTGTTTTGTGTTTGGATGTGTTGAATTTTTTTTAGGCAAAAACAAAGTTTTTTGTAAGCACACACTTTGAGACAAAGAGTAAAAAAAATAGGAGCCCCCCTCCTCCTCCTTGGTAACATTTGTTATATGGTTTGCATCAGCTCACTTGGTCAAAACTTACTTTATTAAATAAGAGGTCTTGAGTTCAAGTCTTTCTTTTCTTTAAGTTTTCTTTTGAAAAAAATCATGCAACTTTTAAGTTATCACATAATTTTATTGTAAAATGCATTTAAATACTTAAATTATAAAAGTGAATCACTATAAAATAACTTTAATGTTCTTTTTTTAAAATACTCCATGCAACTTTAATTTATAAAGTAACTACATGGTAAAATTGATTCTCACTTATTTTTATAAAAGTGGGTCACTTCATATAAAATAATTTATTTATAAAAGTGAGTTTATAGGAAAACTTAGAGAAGGAACAAAAACTTATTTTACTCAACAACCATAGTGTGCGTACATCACTACATGGGCCAACCTCTACCGGCCATGTGGCACCTTGGTTACCCTTTATGTCTTTCTTAAAAAGGGCATAACTTTGACATCTAAAGTCCATTTTTTTAAACTATCTATTTTTTTTAAGAGCTTTCCATCTAGACAATCAGTTTCTACTTTTGAAACCATATTACCTACATATTTTAATATGGTTAGTGCAAGTGATATTTTTCTTACCAATTCAAAGTACTTCTCATGGAAATATCTTATAGAGGATGTACTATGAAGTAAAGGACTTTGTTTGATTACCTTGGGAAAATAAAGTTCCTCCATTGATGCGTCCAAAAAGATCAATCAGATAATAAAAAAGATGAAGCATGTGGATTAATCAGAATGTCCATATCTAGTGATTTACGATTTCACCATCTCTAGTGATTTACGATTTCACCTTCAAGGAATTGATGACCCCGAGGAAGCTTGGGAAAAGTTGGAAATTATATTTGGTAAACACAACGAGGTTCAAGCCCACCATCTTGAAAACCAATTGATTTCTTTAAATCCTAGTGATTTCTCTTACATTGAATATTATCTATCTAAGTTCAAAACACTTAGAATTTTACTTGAAGATTGTATTTAATACAAAAGAAGGATGCCCGCCCCACAAAAGAAGGATGGCTGCCCCTCCCTCCCCCCTCCACATATATATATGATGATGATGATGGTTAACATCCACTGAGACCAGAATTGGTCTATTAGACCTTAAGAAAAGAAAGACATTACTTGGATTTCTTTAAAATGTTATTTTGATACTTGAAAAACATTAAGAGAAACGTTTCAAGATCACTAAAGTTTAGATGAATTAGAAGGTTAGGATGGTCGGTATTGTGACAAATATTTGGAAATTGGGATCTAATTTGGGTATAAACGAGACATTCTAGGAGAAAGTGTTTTTCATCTTCAACCCTCTTGGTGTCACAAAGCTGACAGATTCTTTCTTGCCACGGTGTTTTGGGGATTGTTCAATGCCTAGTTTCACTATGCAGCTCATGAGAATTAGTTCTTATTTTAGCAATATTGATTCTCTTCTTTACGCTAGTCAAGACAGAGAGATACTTTTGATCTTCACGGTTAGGGTTAACCACCTCCTTATAATATCTTTATTTTATTTTATACTCTAATTCTTTATCGTACCATAGATTCTCCTTAAATTAAGCCTGTACAATATTTTTAATATCATCGGTATTATGTAGAATAAATTCTTCTTTTATTCCATGATGTTTTATCCAAGACTTGGCATCATCATGCCATCCCCACTTGAGCCGTTGGTGATTTTGTCTAGAGTCAAAAGCAATTTTTGGGAGCCTCTTGTTATTCATGTTGTTTATATTGTTATTGTACATTAAGTACTTAATCATATCTATTCTCTCAATGGAGGAAATAATCGCTTCGATGAGGAGGATAGGATAGGGTGTATTGCCCTTAATTTTGAGATTATAAGTTATAAAATTATTTTGGATCTGCTCTATCTTTCTCTAGGATTCTCGAGAGCTACTCCATCCCCAAACTTCACATCCATATAATATAACAAGAGTTATAAGAGTCTCAAATATTATCTTTTTCTTATCCCATAGCCAAAGGTCTGCTAATTTACAATTATTTTCAAGCCCATAATAAGATTTCCACCCTCCAATTATCCTTTTCTCAATGCCATAACTCCAATTGAGCTTGTGATGAATATCAATTCCAAGATACTTGTACGAAGACACTTCCTGCAAGATATTATTGTCATATACAAAATTATTGTAGGTGATCTTGTTGGATTTAATGATCATAACTTTCGTTCTGTCAGTGTTCATAGTCATACCTGTAATAGAGAAAAAATCCTTGAGGATTCTAAGTTGCTTACTAAGGTCATAGGGATTCCTTTTCATAAGAACAACATCATCGACATAGAAAAGAAGGACGGTTACTATACTAGCAAGAGTTGGGACAACACAACCCGTGACTTCCAAACAACTTTCTAACTTGTAAATGTAAATGCCAAAAAGGGTAGGGGAAAGGGGACAACCTTTATTGAATCCTATATTTTAGTTAATTTCTTTTGACCAACCATCAATGCTTCTAAACTTGGAAATAACGTTCTGATTACCATAGCAACTTTCAACCCGGAGGGAACTTTTAGCACTTATAACCTATTCCAAGGGTTGGTCCTAGGCACAATGTCAAAATCTTTCCTAAAGTCAACGAAATAACAAAGAAGATTGGTTTTATTGTTGCAACAATCCTCTGCAATGATACTAAGTGTGATAAGGTGGTCCATAGTTGAATGACAACCTCTAATATCGGCTTGACCTTTAGCTCTTTTTACGTGGATTTCTATCCATATGCTTATGTTCCTTTCCAAAATACTTCCATATAGATTGTATAAAATGGGGCTAATCATAATGGTCCTATAATTAGAGGGATTACTTTTATCCCCACTTTCAAAAATAGGTACAATGAGGCTTTGAGTCCAAGGTTTAGGGAAGCCCTGATTGACTGCCAAATTGAAGAACTCGTGTATATGAGGGATCAAAATAGGCCCTCCAATTTTTAATATTTCAGCTTGGTAGCCCTCGATGTCCTTAGATTTCCCATTTGCAAGTCGCTTAACCCCAAAATTTATGTATTGTATAGAAAAAAAACATCTTATATAGAAACTTTTGGAATTTTGTCCAGGGCATTACGAGATTCGTAAATATTTTCAAGGTAGGAGTTCCATTATGTCAGGGGAATCATAGCAATTTCTTTACTTTTACGATTCATAATTTTCCTCCAAAATTTATTTGGATCTACCTTAGAAAGGTGCAAAAGATTCTCTTGCTTTCTATTTATGTAGTTCCTTTTTTCTCTTTTAATTAGGGTTTTGTATCTATTAATCTCATCGTATTTCAAAGACTCATTACAGGTATCCCTAATGGATTTTCTAGAAAGTTTACTCTCATTATCATACCAAGGGTTGGAATTTCTATTCTTGTTTCTACATAACACTTCAATAGATAATTTTTTTATGGAGGTAGAGAGGATTGTTGTAAAATTATGATAAATGTATTCAATAATTTTTTTATATGATAAAAGATTTAATTCGGTGTTTAAGTCCTTTAAAAAAAGATCAACTTTATTTTTGTCAAAAAGTAGATGTCGTTGGTTACCAGAGTTATCTTCAAGGGGGGTTTTATGCATGATAACATTTAGAGTTAGGGTTAAAGGTTTATGATCAGAGTTAGGCTCATGGTTGTTTAAAAGGTCAAAATTTACTATTTGGCTGTAAACAATGATATCTGATATCACATAGTCCACAACACTACTAGATACAAGTCATCTGGTTCGATTTTGGCCACTTCATTAGACCATTGCAAATGATTAGATCTTGAGAACTACAAATCTTGATTAGATCAGTACCATATAAATTCTCGACCATGTCTTCCAAATTTCTCTTGTATATATTAGCTAAAACAAGGTCCTTGTCTGGCCACAAAGGGTTAGGGTTGGAATAATTGCTTAAGATAATGGCTTGATTAGTTGCAGTTCTATCATTAAAGTCTCCTAGCAGAAGGATACTACCTTCATTTATTAGACTGTAAATATCTTGTTCTAATCTTTTATAGGGACAATTTTTATCTAGATTGTTTTTTGTAAAGAAGGTAGAATTAATAGGCGCAAAATAAAAAAATGCTATATACATCTTCTTAGCATTGATATCTAAAATCTCCACCCAAAAGAAATTATTGAGAGGATCTTTTTTATGAAGATGAATGTGAGGAGAAACGTTTGTTCCTATGTAACAAGCTATGCCTCCAACCCCTCTACAAGAGGATTTGTTGTTCCATGTTGACCACAATATAAATTTGTCTATGTTAGGGACCTTACATTCCACATGCTCCCAAGTTTCAACTAGAAATATAATATCAATTTCAATTGGGATCCAACTTAATATAGGCCTCTTGTTCCAAGGAAATCTCTGAAAATTCCAAGAAAGGATCCGAAGTGTCTCAAATTTCCATTTATTGTTATCCTTTTTTTCTCTATCCCTAATAATAGCTTTCTGGTTCCTAATTATTTCCCATTTTCCTTCCTTTCTAGCTTCCTTTACCTTTTGAACGTCCTTCCTTAATTTAGCTTGATCTTCTCGAATGAGGTATTCATTTATAAATATTCCAGACCCTTTTAAGCTCAGAGTTTTACTAAGTATGTCATATTTATGGGCATTAGAGCTTACCATAACTCTAGTCAACCAATATTTATGTTCAATTATTTTGCCCAACCTTTTTGCTTATATAAGGCCAATTGTTTCAATTTTTGATTTATTTTTTAATTCCTCGTTGACTATTGCTAATGTGTCCTCATCTTTCTATTCTCTTATACCAAAAATTATGAGGTTCAAGGCTCTTTTATTACACTAATTGTCTAACTCTATGAGCTTATTCATTTCCTCTTTAATAGGTTTGATATCCAATTTGTGTTCCACACTATTTAGGGCCAATTGTTAATTAGCTTGTCTTCTAGATCTTTAATCTTGTCCCTAAGATTGCTATTTTCATCCACCTCTTCTTCCTTCATTGATTATTTTTGTTCTTGGTTGTTTTTTTTTCTATTTCTTGTAATCTAGCCTCCATTTTGTGTAGTTGAGTCTAAAACCCTAATAGTTTAATTTCCATCTATCTCCGAATATTATCTTTGAAGGATATAAATCTATTATCAAGAATTGCTACTAGTTCACTTCGAAGCATTGCTACTAATTCACTTTGAAGTTTGGCTTCTCTCTCTTCTCTACGTTTTTCTATTGATTCTATAGATTCATGTAGACATTTTTCTATTGATTCTATAGATTAATGCAAACAATATATGGTTACTTTGTTAGGCCTTCCTCTATTAGATTTAGGTATAAATGGTGAATTACTCATATTGAAAAGGAAAATAAATAAATAAGAAACTTGTGCACCTAATTCACGGAAGAGTTTGAATAGTCATGAACATAGTTGTCATAGATCAGATTTACTGCAAACCACATTTACCATAGACCCAGAGATACATATTCACATAGTAGCACCACAAAGATAATATTCACAACTGTAGGGATAATATTCACTACAGAGATAATATTCACTGCAGAGATAATATTCACCACAAAAGATATGTGTGTGTGTGTGTGTAATTCTTGCTAAGCTTGGTAGTGCATATTGTGTTTTTGTATCTACTTTTCAATCTACTAGAGAAGCTCTAGGGGATGCTTACCAACCACCCTCTCTTGAATCTTTTTGTGATTCTTTGATTAGAGAGCAAGCTAAGATATTACATCTTGGAGTGAGCAACAATGCAAGTACATCTAACAAAGCCTTATGGCCCAACAAAAGGATAAATCCAAGAATCCAAAGAAGCAACATCCTCACAACAACAATAAAAACAAGGGTTCCAAACCCTCTCAGCCAACTTGTACTACCAATGGTGACAAATGACCAAAATACAAAAGTAAAAACACTAAGAGACATTACAATTTTTGTGAGTGAGATAGTCATCTAGAGTCTAAATTTTTTAAAAGGATGAAGGCCTTAGAAGAAACAATGAAGAAGCTAACATCAATATTGATTCTTCTTCTTCTAACTTTTCTTCTCACGAACATGAAATTTTTGCTTATGGTTTTTCCTTCAATGGAACATCTACTTCTTCTTCTAATGAGTGGCTTATTGATTTTGGAGCTTATCATATGGCTAAGGATAAAGCCATTTTTCCTGCTCTTAATGAGTGTAACACCAAACAAATATATGTTGGTTATGATAGATCTCTTAGTGTTGTAGGGTATGGAAATGTTTAGCTAGATGATGGTCATTTTAATGTTGTATTGTGTGTTCCAAGTCTCTCCTTCAATATTTTATCAATATATCAAATTACTCATTTAGGTGAAGGTAAAATGATAGAGTTTTCATCTAAACTATCGCTCATTGCAACAACCATGTAATAAAAATGTGGTGACTAGTCTTCCTCTCATTTCTTGCATATATAGTGTTTTGATTGGTTTTTTTCTTGGAAAACATCATCAGGACAATGTTGACAAACATGCCTCTTTAGATGCCTTGGCCCCCTTGCAGCTTGTTCATAGTGATTTGAGTGGTTTGCTTTCTTCTCCTTTTTTCTTTGGGTTCAAATACTCCTTAACTTTCATTGATGACTTATCTAGATGAACTTGGGTTTATTTCTTAAAACTTAAGAGTGATTTTTTTGAAATATTTTTGGCCTACAAGGCCCTTGTAGAAAACCAATCTAGACATAGCCTATAGAAGTTAAGAATAGATAATGGAGGTGAATATGTTAATAAAAAAATTTACGACTTACTGCATTGCACAAGTCATTTAGATGCAACACATTGTTCCATATACAACACAACAAAATGGTGTTGTTGAGAGAAAGAATAATACATTAAAGGAAATGGAAAATTGTATGATCTAATCTAAGGGATTAAGTCTTCATTTTTGGGCAGAAGCCATTAATTGTTTCAATTACATAGTCAATCACACTCCTACAAAGACTTTAAAAATATAACATGTGAAGAAATATAGAGTAAACTTAAACTAAATATAATTCGCTTCTGTGTGTTTGATAGTGAAGCATGGGCTCACATTCCCGATGAGAAAAGGAAATCATTATAGCCTAAAAGTGAGAAGTGCATTTTTGTTGGATATTTTGAAGATGTAAAAGGTTATAGACTTCTTCAACCCAATTCTAATGAAAATATTATTAGGAGAGATGTTAATTTTGATGAAAGTCTCTTAGCCTACGAGCCCAATTTGAGATTTGAGCCATCTTCAGCTTGTGTCTAGCCATCTCGATGCATGTGTCATCTTCTCTTCCAAGATTTTTTATTATGTTGGATCATGTTGTCGTTGATGCCAATGGTTTGTCATTTAGGAGATTGTTGGATCATATGTCATTGNNNTGATGTAAATGGTTTGGTTTGATTGATGTCAAGTAATTGATTAATATGATGCCCTTGATGAGAATGATATATGTCCAAGTGGAAACCAATTGATAAAGATGGATAATTGATATGATGCACTTGATGAGAATTATATATGTCCAAGTGGAAACCAAATGATAAAGATGGATCATTGATATGATGCATTGATGAAGATGGATCAATGAGTTGTCATTGATACATGATGCATAGTTTATATATATGATGCAGTGGTGAATTGATGCAAAGATGAATCATTATTATCTTATCATGGTTGATAAGGTGCACAAATGGATTTACTCCAAAGTGGTCCCATTATGGTGAAATCCCTCACGAGAAGACGCTTTATGGATTGA
>CBVK0100099713.1:0-23454 GCA_900067695.1 Picea abies | reverse complement strand
ATCATGTTATTGATTGGAATGTGATTCAGGTGGAGCAAGAAGGTGTCTTGTAAGTGCATCTGGTGTGCATATTGGACCTGAAGAGAAAAAAAATTTGGAAACGAGCCATAGGGCTTGTAAAGGTATAGTGGATGTGGTATGGTCCTGAGGACACGAAATGGGAGCATGAGGATGCTATGCAGGCATAATACCCGCATATTTTTGAAGATTTTGAAATCTTCCTGATGCTGTGTAAATAAGTTGCACTGAGGATAGTGCAAAAATAAGGGGAGGGGATTGTAATATCCCCAAGGATGAGCCCCAGTTGTATTTATGAATTGTAACATGTTTTATAGGCTGGTGAGCCAAGCAATTATAACCAAGGATGAGCCCCAGTTGTATTTATGAATTGTAACATGTTTTGTATGCTGGTGAGCCATGAAATTATAAGCTATAGGATTATGCGTTTATTAGGCTGGAGAGCCTAGGTGTTAAAGGCCATGAGCTTGTTTTGTACATGTAAATATTCATATTATTAATATAAAAACATCGTTGCGTGTAAACCGACCACGAAGAAAGAGTATGGGGGACTAGGCTCCACTAGGCTGGGTAAGGGAGAGGGGGATGAGAAGTTTTCTATAGTGGGAAATCCCCCCCTATGCCCTACACTAGTGTTTAGCGTGAAGGTAGAGTTAACCATCTAAAGTCTCCTACTTTTAACAACTACCCCCACAATACCCCACATTCATGCATAAAATATAAAGTATAAGGATCTGGTAACTCTACCTTAAACTCTGCGTCCGATGTCAATCCTTTTGTGTTTGGTTGTTCCTCGATTACAAATATCTTCCCAAATATCCGACTTGTACACATGAACAGAAAAACAAAGAACTACAAACATGCATATTATATATGAATTAGTGGG
The DNA here is from genome assembly GCA_900067695.1 of Picea abies. Taxonomy (NCBI): domain Eukaryota; kingdom Viridiplantae; phylum Streptophyta; class Pinopsida; order Pinales; family Pinaceae; genus Picea; species Picea abies. The sequence continues at coordinate 22,550 of CBVK0100099713.1, read as the reverse complement.
TTAGATGTCATAAATAATAAAATGTAAATCAAACATAAAGATTGAACACATCATATGGCGAGAGAAAAAAATTACTTCTTTATATTAATCTCACAAAGTCACTTACAATGTGATCAACGAATGCTCCTTGAACATGGTCTGGGATCCTCTTCACCAATATCCAACTGCTTCCACGTATCTTTCCCCTCTCATAATTCTCTCTAGGGAAATGGCATAAGCTTATGAATGAGGAAAAAGTAAAGAATAGGGAATTCTGGATCAAAACTTACAATGTGGCTACAAATTCTTGGGGCAAGGGTGGAAAGTGAAATGGGTAGAGTATCATTGTTCTTATGCTTAGCTTTGGAATGCGACCCCAAAAACTCCTTTTATATGACAAAAGGGATGGTTTTTCAGTTGGGTGACGAGCTATAGGCAGTGGGATAGTTGGAAAACTACCCAATAGACCGTAATCTCAATGAAATCCTTGAAACTTTTTAATTTTTACAACTTTTGTGAGTATATGTAGGTTGCAATGGTGCATCTAGCATATGTACATGAGATGTAATGGTGCAAAAAGCATGTGTATGTGGGAAGTAATGGTGCAGGGTGCATACATCTTGAAAAATGTGGTTTTTGAGAAGAGTTGCTCAGTGATGGCTTGGAAAAAATAGCAAGTAAGATGGTCTGATGCCACGTATGCATGTATGGTGCAATTTAGGGTTATAACAAGTTTGGAAAGAGGGGCTAAGACTAAGGGCTTAAGTCCAAGAGAATAATAATTTATTACTATTCCAAAAGATGATTAGAAGGATATGTTTTCTCCTAAGTTCCTGGAAAAGGGAACAAATGCTAAATGGAATGCATGCAACTCTAGGAAGACAGGTATCGACCTGGGTGCATGCAGTTAAAGCTAGTGAGTCAGCTCATGTTGGAGGTTCACTCCCCATCCTTCCATCCTCCATATAACCCATTTGTATTATGTCGATGACCTCTACATGTTCATGCACCTTTGAAACTACTAATGGGGAAAAGTCAACCTGTGTTTTCCTGTGAACGCAGCCTATCTGCACTTGCCAAAACTGAGTCGTACCTTACCCAATTTTGGTTGCTTCCTTTTCCTGAGTTGTATTGAACCATTTTTCTTGTCCTCGCCTTGCTGGAACTGAGTTGAATATTGGTAGAAGAGGTAGGTTGTTAGGCCTGTGGTTGAAGAGGTAGGTTGTCAGGCCTGTGAGAAACTCTCTCCAGGTGAGAGAGTGTGTTGAGGAAGTGGGTTCTCCTAGAGGGAGTCTCGTAGCTGCTACAGATCTTTGAGAATTTCGGTTCGTCCTATTGCTAAAGCCCAAGGTAAGGGAGGTGGTGCAACCGATGGACTGTGTGATAGTGAAGGTGTATACTCCTGGGGTGGGACAGGCATGTGGGGAATGAGAGTATGTGAGCAATGGGCGTATGTGAGCAATGGGCGTAAGTGGCTCCTGGGAGAGAATCCTTCCTCTTAAATTCTATGACTTTCCTATTGACCTTTCCTAGCCTAGGAATCCCTTGTCCGCTGGAGTTTAGACCCATCTCAGGGGTGACCCATTTCCAAGAGTGTTGAGAAGTGTGGTATAAGGCTAGGAGGTTCATGGAAGGTCTGCATGCAGTTCGTGGTTTTACTCCAGTTAAAAGATAAGTATCATTTATGTGCTTAATCATGTATGTTATGCATGCCTACTATTCTTGAAATATTGTCATGTGTTATGTTTCATGTGGACTTACTGTCAATTCCATTTGAGTTTGTATGGTAGAAATAACTCTGTGTTGTTGTTTTAAATTCATTAAAAATGCTTTTCTGGACTCATCATGACCATCTTTATTACAAAAGTTGCAATGTTTGTTATTGTTGTTTTAAATTCATTAAAAATGCTTTTCATGTGTGTGTGTGTGTGTGTGTGTGTGTGTGTGTGTGTGTGTGTTCCTCTATGGAATTGCCTCACCTGTTGGTGGTTGGGGACGTTAGAAATTGGTATTAGAGATAAAGGATATAAGTGAAGTGTCTGAGTAGCGGTGTTTCCCATCCTATTGGTGGCTAGGGACGTTACAGTTTTGAAAATAACACAAGAGAGGTTTCCTGAAATAGAAAACCACAAAGTAAATAATTAAGAGTAATCTTCCTTAAGTCTTAATTAATTGGGTTTAACTTTCATTATTATATGTTTCATTAATTTATTTTTACTCTTTGAAATGTCCNTATTATATGTTTCATTAATTTATTTTTACTCTTTGAAATGTCCAATGCTTTGGCACTTGAAAATTCAGTGATTTGTGAACTCTCTCTTTGTTAAATTCCTGAAGGGTCATCTCCCAGAGTGACATGGCGGGAATGACATCATTCTAGATGATGTGTCAAGAAGAGGTAGGTGCCACGTGTTACCTGAGAGCATGTGAATCATCCAATGAAAACTTCAAAAATAAGTGTGTCATGTGAGCTTATAAAATATTCAAAAGACATGTGTCCTATGACTCATGTTCATGAGTTCCTTTGGGTTTATCACAGACTGTTATTTTTCAGGTTTCGGGGCTTCGCGGTTTTTATCGTTTAGACTAATGGGAACATCCAAAGCAACCGTTAGGAATCTATTCTTTAAAAATCTGGTGTATCCATAACTATGAAGGTTATTAGGATCACTTGATAAAATTAAGGGAACTCATCAACGATGGATAATGTATGTGCTTTATTATTAAATGACAACCATCGAATTTTATTAAAAATTAAAAGGCCACTTTCTGTAGAACTTTATTCCTAAGGAGGAGAAAACTATAAACTCAAAAGTTCAAAATTGTGTGTGTTCCAACACATGTGATGATGATGTAATTTTCCTTATTTTATTATGTTGCACACGTTTGTAACGGGGGGTTTAAAAACCATAGAGTTTACCACTAGTGCACATTCGAGGGTATTTTCCTTAATGGTAACATTGCCTTAAAATTTTATGTAATTTCCATTTGGTTTGAAAATGGAAGTTTCCATGAAACATTGTAAAGGATTTGTAGTTGGTCGATAAGAGTGAGAGGAAGTTTTTTTTCCTAATAATTTTTGGAAATATTGTAATCAATCTTGTAGCCACTGTTGAGAGAGAGGCATTGTTTTTCCTGGGCCTGTTTTGGAAATCATTGTAAACTTGTCCATGAGCCTTTTATAAACTCTTGGAAAGTATGGTATTCCTTTGAAAATTGAAAAATTGTGATCATGTATTATCAACTAAAAATTTTCATGGCTGCAAGTGTTTTCATCAACATCTTCATTCTGAGGTACAAAGGTGAAGGAGAAGAAGGGTGCAAACTTTTAGAGAATTTTTTTATGCAGATCAAAGAATCAACTATGAATTTGTATTGATGCAAGTGTTTACATTGACATCCTCATTTTGAAGTACAAAGGTGAAGGATAATAAGTGTGTGTCATGTCAGAGAAATGTTTTATGCAGATAGAGTAGTGGGGAAGTGCATTGTGGAGTGTAATACTATTCCTAGAATCCGGTTGCAGATATTCAAGTTTATCTCTATACTTTTGGAGGACCAAAAGTGATTTTTGTGGGGAGGTATTATCTAAGAGGATCTCCACATAAAGATTCAATACTTTTCACACCATGGATAAGATCATTAAACTTTTGATTGATGATAGGTGATAAAGTTTAAAAGAATGATTAATTCCCCATTTAAATTTGTAAAAAATATTAATAGTGTAAAATGAGAGTGAGAATCTCATGTATTATTCATTCAAAAATGATTAATACTTGAAGTGAGTGGAATTACTCATGTATTTTTCATTTAATTGGTAAAAACAAAATTAAAATTAAGTGTGAGAAGTCACCTCACAAATAAGTTTCCTAGTTTTAAGGGGAAATTAGTTTTGGGTGAGAATCCACCTCACAAATTAGTTTCATAATTCTAAGAGGAAGTTGGGAGTCTCATGAGTTGGTTTGGGATTATTCCTCATTTTACCACAACTAGTTTCCTAGTCTCAAGGGGATGTTAAGGTTGGTTGAGATACTTTTTCATTTTTGTCCTTGAGTTTTTATTAGATCCTAAATTTGTGGATATTGTCTTCCTGAATTATGGAGAAAGAGAAACTATATAAATTATTTATGTAATATTTTTTGAGGAAGCTCCCTTGAGGCCCCTTTGAGAGAGTGAGATTTTTATTGAGAGGAATGTAGTCCTTCTAATTTATGAAAAAATGTAACTTATGTGAGGGCCTTAAATTATCTTTGTGTAAGATAAGGATGCTCTGGGTTTTCATCCCTGTATGGATCATGTGCCACATTTTGTGAGAAGGCTTCATCCCTTTCTAAAGGAAGGATAATAAAGAGATTTGTATTCCAAGAATATTCATATTTGTAGCCAAAATATTCTCGTGAACTTCGCTAACATATGGGTTTCAAATTATATGTGTGAGTTTTGTTTGCATTCTCACTTGGTTAAGTACAAGGGTGATTTTAAGAACCCCCCCTAAATTTATATGTATAATAAATGGGCAAATCCCCATGATACATAGATTAATATGATTTACTTTATTTGTATCAAAATGGCCGCATAACTCTGGTTCAGGAACACTCTTTGTAGCAACTTGTCTGTGCTTTGGAAAGCTAGGCCTGTAAAGTGTAAAATGAATTGTGTGTCTAATGAAACATTTATCAAGCTCAAGATGATGTCATATCAATATGCACTTACACTGTATCTTGAAAGTCAATTAGGTATCAAAGTACTTTTCCTGAAAGTCACAAAGCTATAATCAGCAGAATACACATACTCATTGCAATTGATGGTATTGACAGCTAGTTGTGTTATTTAATTCTAATAACCAATGAAACTTTGGAGTTATGAACTTTGAACTACACTGAGTCACCCCAGAGAGTATAAAAATAAAGAAATAGGGGGAAACAATATGAGCATCCATAGATGATGTAAGCCTAGTCAATAGGATTGTCTACTAGTACAATATCTCAAGGGGGTGCCTATGGCCCTCTCCATGCTAAGTAAAACAAAACATAAACAGTATAACAAATACACAATGTACTTCCAACTAGGATATGTCATCAAGTTGAATACAGTTGTGACAAGTTCCAGCCTTTTCATCTCCCAAAACTCACCTTAGAATGTCATGTATAAAAGCATCCATGATTATCGCAGTCTCCAATGCAATCAGAGGTGGAAGCCAAGTATTCTCCCAGGACGAAGAGATTCTATATTTTGGTATGTTACTTTCTATGTTGATAAATATTTTTTTCTTGTCTATCCAACTCTTTTGTACATAGCATAAATCAAAGGAGCAAAATAGCAAATCAAAAATATACTTTAAAATCATTCATTAACTCTATCGACATATTTTTTGAAAGTTTTTTCATACCCTATTTTGGTAAGCTAGAGTTGGGGTTTTATTGAAAGGAAGCTACCCTTCCTTGCCCTCTTTTTTAGGCTCTAGAGGTTTATATCAATGTTTTGGGGTACCCTTTTAGTTCAAGAATACATTTGTCCAATACTTCCTATGTCTTGACATTTTACTAAAAATAATAATGTCTACATATAGAATCTTATAGACTTATCCCTTTGTAATGTGGGTAACCCAAATAATTCCAAAATTGCTTAGACCCCTTCCTTCTTATATCTAAACTTTATCTTTGATAAGGCCCTTTCATTTTCAATTACAACTCAATTTATTCCTTTTCCTAAATTCCTACATTTTTTACTCCTTTTTGGAGTCCACATTGGTCTTGTTAGGCAAGGTGCTTTTGCTATATATCTTTATTTCTGTAGTTGAAAAATATTTCCAGTGAAGGATGGGAGGGAACACTTGCTAAATCTTAATGTGTTTTCTAGCTTATTTTCTCCCTCTCTAATCTCTTAACCAAGTTCCCATGTGAGTTTTCCATCGCATGGAATTGTTTGGTGAGAGATGATATTTAGTATTTACTTTCCAGAAAAAATCTCATTTCTCCAAGTTCTTAGTGAGAATGCATTGTTATTTGCCAGCAGTGGCAGAGAAGGTTATCATGGCTAAGAAAATGGGCCACTTCTACTTACAATATGAGGTTCTACAATATGTTATGATGTACCCTTTTACCTCAGGAATACAACATTCATCAGAATCCTATGTATTGCTAAAAAACAATCAGTCCCTTTGTAATATGGCCAACTCTAACAATTCCAAAAGATTATTGATACCCCTTGCTTCATACATTTGGTTTTACCCAAGGGTTATTTTAAGAACCCCCCCTAAATTTATATGTATAATAAATGGGCGAATCCCCATGATACATAGGAAAAATTGAAGGCTATTTTATCAATAATATAAAATGTATATATAATGTTTTGGCGAATCTTTTAGTCAATTATATAATCTTATAAAATATTGGTGAATATTTCATTGAATTACAAAATCTTGTAAAATATTGGCGAATCTTTCACTAAATTATAAAACCTTGTAAAGTCTTAGGGGATCCTCCAAAAACCTCACCTAAAGCCTCAATTTCCTAACCTGATTGACAGACCTTGCCTTGCATTGACATACCTTTCCTTGAAATGACATGCCTTGCATTGACATGTCATGTCTTGCCTTGCCTTGACAAGCCATGCCTTGCCTTGACATGTCTTGCCTTGCACTTTAATACTAAACCTTGCAAATCAACGAGTACCATGTTCTCTACGCAAGAGCTATTGGAAGTCTGATGTATGCTATGGTCTATACTAAACCATACATTGCCCATGCATTGGGAGTTTTGAGTAGGCATATGTCAAAACTAGAGAAGGAACATTGGACAACTATAAAGAGGGTCTTCAAATATCTACAGGGCACTTCCGTTATGCAATATGCTATCAAGGAAGACCTGGACCTCATAGAAAGGTTGATATACAAGGCTTTGTTAATGCAGAATGGGTTGGAGATCTAGACCATAGAAATCTACAAGTGGTTATGTTTTTAACATATTTGGTGGAGCAATCAATTGGATGAGTAAGAGGCAAGGTGTAGTTGCATTGTCAACTACAGAAACCGAGTACATGGAATCCACTCATGGAAGTAAGGAAGTTCTATGGTTGCAAAGATTGTGTTCGAGTATTGGTTTTGTTCAGAAAGCACTAGCAATAGGTTGTGACAGCTCAAGTGCAATTTTTCTTACAAAGAACCCTGCTTATCATTCCAAAATAAAGCATATTGATGTGCAATGCCAATTTGTTAGAGACATGGTTGAATAGGACAAAGTATTGTTGCAAAAGGTTGACACCCTGAAGAACATTGTAGATTCATTGAAAAACACTGTTAGTATTGAAAATTTATCTTAGTGTAGAGAATCAATGGGCAATGTTGCCCCTGGCAGCTAATTATATAATCCTTCCCCTTGCCCCCATTTTTGCATAGAATACAGCGAATGGGAGGATGTGGGACATGTGTTGTACTCTTTGTAGGTAGACTCAATCTCATCCCAAAGCATAGGTGGTCCGTTTTGATCTATATTGTGCTTTTTTTGCCAGTATTTTTTCAGTCCGTTGTAAACTAATGACAGTTAAGGAATTAGAGTTGTAATCAAATCCAGGTTAACAGAATAGGGTTTTGGATGCTATGGAATACATAAATATTGTATTGTAAACAATGAAGTTAAACAATGAGAGAGAGAGAGAGAGAGAGAGAGAGAGAGGAGTGTCTCTCAGTTAGGTTGGTTTTCCCAATTAATTATTTCCAGCGTAAATATTTGTGTATTGAGTCTGTGTCACTGTTATTTTATGTGTTTTAGATTTTGTTAGCATTGCTTTTCTTGCACAGTTTTATCAATCTCTTCAATCCCTTCATGTAAACAAACTTGTTGGTATATAGCAAACAAAGGCTAGTTGTTAGTTAAAAGTTTTACCCATTGCTCCTAAGTGATTCTCCTTCAACAATGGAGTATAACAAAAGATCCATTCCATCCTTCGTATGCCATGTGTAGCTTTGATTGTTTCTATTTATAGGGATGGGGTGTCGAATTAGATAGATGCATCCAGTTGTGTAGGGAATCTACACACAACATGCATGTTTCAGATTTCAAAAGGCGCAACTCCCAATGCATGGAGGAACTTTGCATGAAGATTTTTCTATTCCTGGAAGGCACATTTCTCATTGGAGTTAAGCTACATTGCATGTGGAGGTTGTTCTATCTTTAGGAGGGAACAAAACCCCAAATTAGATAGGTGCATCAATGAGATGTATTCTCGCATGCATGCATGTATTTTCCTCTTTTGGAGTTGGGCACACTTCACTAGGTATGCAAACTCATGCATGAGGATGCATTAGGGTTAATGTTTTAACTTCTGCAAGGAGGTGCATCACATGGGTGGCTAGGTTTTATTGTAACCTCTCTTTTCTTGGTTTATAAGAGAAAGCGAGGGTGGTTCACTGATACACAGAATTTAAGAGTTAGATAATCCAAGCTTTGAGAATATTGCTCTTGTAATTCTTCTTTTTTAGGAATAGAGTTGTGTGATTTAGGAACATAAATATGTTTGTTGTCATATTTTCCAGAGTGCTGAATTATGCAGATTTAGTATCTTTTTGTCTGTTGTTCTGACTTTATTTTAGTATGCAGTATCTGTACTCTTGAAGATTCCATACAAAATCCAGATCTTAAGGATAGACAGATTCGTAGTTTTGAAAGGAGGTTGAGTAATTTCCAGGTTTCTAGTTGTAGAGTTTATTCTATGAGTGAAAATTTGTGTAGATCGAATAGGATTAATAGAAGGCCTCCATATGCAATGGAAAATGAAAAGGAACTCATGTATATCTTTTAGGAATGCGGATTTTCCATATCCTTATGGAAAGGAATGCAGTTATGTTGGATCCTTATGCAACGAGTCAGGACATTTATCTTCATTTCTCCTCTCTATTGTTGTCTCTCCAACTAGGCTCAGCTCTTTTGACTTACTCATATTTTTGTTCCTCAACTGCTCAGCTCTTCTAGGTGATATACCTAGACTAGCAACCATCTCTTGCTCCAATCCATTCAATATAAATCTGCCTTTGAAGGTAGTAAATGTGATTGGGGCAGTATGGTCTTCCATAAGCTGTTGCATGTATTATCAATTCAGATCATTGTTAAAAACCATGTTAAATTAAAATTGTAGATTATGTGGCTCTATCAAATATGATGTCTCCCATTGCATGGCTTCATAGAAGGGAGCAAAGCCTCTTATTGTACTGAACATATCGTTTTCATCATTTTGTAATATAAAACATTTTTTCCCAGAGAGAGAGAGAGATGTAACCTCTAGAGGATGGGAAAATATGAACCTTGTGGGAAAAATTGGAAGATGAGAAAAAATATCCTTCAATTTTAAAGTTTCTTAAAACAAGTAAAGGGAGATATTACCAATAAAAACAAGACATTTGAAGTTTGAACTCAGAGATATCTTTATCAGTCAAGGTCACAGAGTAAAAGAAAGCCATTTTGTAAATTCTTGTCTGAACTCAGAGATATCATTATCAGTCAAGTTCACAGAGTAAAAGAAAGCCATTTTGCAGATTCCTATATAGTTTCATAATTAGAAATGAAATAAGAAGTCAACATCAAGCCACAATTGTTGCAATAAGAGAAATCGTCAAAGAAAATCCCTCTCATTCGAATCAATTGTCTTTAAATGAAAACTAAAAGCAATAAAAACTCCATAGGAAAGAATATTAAGAACTTTTCATATGCAAGCATCTCATACATCATGTTGTCAATGTACATACATAATTTTATTGATTTTTCCATAACATTGAACCAATAGACATTAAAAACTCAGCCCTTAGGGGCTTCAACACATGGTATCTTGATCAAGGAAGAGGTCCATTAAGGATTTTAAATCACCATAAATATTAGATATCCCTAAAGGCCAAGACATGACTCAAGAAATTATTATAATCATGGCATATTGTATATACTAATAAGCATGATACTCCTTCATTGGGAGATTCTTTAGTTGTATTGGGAAGACAAGCATTGGTGCTGAGCAGGGAGAGAGACAGAGATGGAGATCCTGTTATCACTCCGTAATTTCTCACGTTGAAGGAGAAATGGACAAAGGTAACTCTTCTACCATGTTTACATATTATAACTCTTTTACATGCCACATTACAACCTTTTGGTTTGACCAAAACTAAAAAAATTCAAAATTTTGCCAAATACACGGATGGGTCGCGCCAGGAAACAGATGGGTCGCGCCTACAAACAGATGGGTCGCACCAGTTCAGGGTTGTTTTTTGCCAATTTGTAGGAGTCCATTTTGAATTCTGTAGACTAGGTCAAGTAGCCCCACGTGTCTACTTTCCAACAAGCCATCAAACTCGAGAAAATACCCATGGGAAGGCCTCCAAATGTTGAATTTTCCAACCTTACTTAGAAGGGTCGTGCCATGGGTCGCACTGCATAGAAGGGTCACACTGTTCAGAAGGGTCGCACTGAAGGGTCACACTGCTCCCAAAAGCAAAAAGAACCCTCTTTTTTGTTTATAGATTTTTCTCCTTTTAAGTTTGCAGGATGGTTGCAAGGAGCTCTTGAGATATCTAAGAGTGCAAATGATTTAAAAAGTAACCCATCTTACCCTATTATACTTGGTGAAAAACTACAACTTTAAGAAGCTTACCTTATCCACACTCACTGGATAAGGTAAGTTGCATCAGGGCACATATTTTTTGTTTTGTTTTGTTTTGTAGTTGCATCAAGCCACAGATTTTAACCACTCCCTTAATCTTCATTTCCTCCTTCAGGGACCTGACCATATATTTCTTTATCATAAAATTACATTCTTCATGTACATTTAGGAACTGTTGACTATAGGCTTATGTTGGAATGTCCTTGGTACTTATAGACCACATCAGGTGCTAACAGTATCTCTCAGAAAGCAGGGGTTGGTGCTATGGGCTTGGGATATGCTGGTAGTGAAGCAGTGTCTACCATGGTCAAAACATATAAGGAGAGAAGAGACTTCTTAGTCCAAAGATTGCAAGCCTTGGAGGGTGTTAAATTATCAGTGCCTCAGGTATGCTTCGTTTTGCTTGAACACATGTCCTAGATTATGCACCTATCTGGTGAAATATTGTATTTTCTTATCACTTGTAAGAGTAACTTTGAAATGTTTTACTAAATTAGTTTCTTCTGATGAAGGGTGCCTTTTATTTATTTCTCGATTTTAGTTCCTACTATGGAATTGAAGTGGAAGGGTTCGGTGCTATCGATTGTTCGGAAGCTCTCTGTCATTTTTTCCTAGAGAAGGCACAAGTATGTGTAATTGTCAATAGATACTTTTTTCTTTTCTTTTCATTATAGTGTAGAGACCATTCAGAGTTGATATAGTTATCTAGTATCATTTCACTCATTTTTACATGCCAAGAACATGATATCTTTAAGTTGGCATGTTTTCCTCTATGTGCAATATAGTAGGATGTCTGCTACTAGTTGAGGCATGACATCTAGTTTTGAAACTCTTGCCATGTTAGTTATCAACCTATCATGAATATGTGAGGCCATTGTGCATTTAAGAAGCTTTCTTTTTTAATAGTGACCTCTATCTAGTTTTCTATATACTAAGTCATGAACAAAGTCTTTTCTGCATTTTGTAGAAGCAACCTGCCAAAAAGAGTGCAAGAAACAATAATAAATCTTTAGATTACTCAAGCCTCGCAGAAAAAAGTGGAGAAAAACTGAGCTATATAGATTAGTGATGTCCAGCTTCAACATTTATTAAGTACTTGTTAAGTACTAGATCTTGTTGTGGGTGCGCCTTTATTGGTAAATTCATCCCTATAATAACCCGAGTAGGGAAGAGTATCAGAACAATGCAGTTGTGTGAGAAACATTAGCTTCCACAACTTTCATTTATCCTATTTTACAACCTAGGGGCTTGAATTTTGACCTTAATTGAATTATAAATAATGGAACGTCCACAATGAAATTACTGGTAAATACAACCCGCTAGTCATTAGATGAAACCTGGAATGTAATAAAATGATACAAGGGAAAATTTGGGGATAAACTCTTCTGAAGTGTATAATCCTTGGGTGGTTAGTTCTTCATAACAGTTTAGCAGTAATGATAGTCTTCATTGAACTGGCCTTACAAATGGATGATGTGTGGTTTGTCACAAACCTGAAACAGTTAAGCATATTATGTGGAACGACAAGGTTGTTGGAGCTTTTTGGATATGGCTTGCGGCTGAGTACAGTCTTCTCTTTGTTGCCCCTCTTTATTAGAAAGGGGTTCTTTTGGGGGACAAATGGATAAATCTCCAGGCATCAAGACCATGTGGAACCTGATCAAACTGACAGGAATCTCCTTCTTATGGAAATGATGGTGCCGAACAACCTTCTAATCCAATCCATTCGGGATAAGTTTCAATTAATAGATTGGAGTTGGCTATGCACATCTCTGCGGATATCTAATATCTATATAATTTTTAAGACTTGGGAACAACATACCAGTAAGAAGGAAAATTCATCCATCCTATAACTTTCAAAGGGATGCACACCAACAACATATCAACAAAAAGCAAATGCGCCAATCCTGTCACTGTCAAAGGGATGTGCCACATGAACAAACCATGTAGTTGTGGTGGTAGTAGATATCTATACAGTGCATCTAGGGCGATGAATTAACTGTTAGTTTGTTTTCTTTTCAGTGGACAGTTGCTTTGCTGATATTTGTATTTATGGGGAGAGACTTGGTGTCCTTTTCACCGATGATGTTAAAGATGGCATTTATTTTAAGAGGAAAATAGGCATTTTTCTTGAGTGTGTTGTGATCTAACAATCTACTCTTGTATATGACATTTTAGCTCTTTGCCAATATCGGTCAATGGAATTCCTACAGGCTTAGATGTAAGTTTGGCATGCATTCGGTCACCATGTGCTTCAAAGGAGGAGCAGAGTGTTGCTCTTGGACATACCATTATGGCTGATACTTTGAAGTCGAATAGTTTGTCACAGTAGTCATCCCAACCGGAAATCACTTTAGTGGCTCTAACTTCTTCAACAGTGCCAGGTCAACCAACAACCAAATTTCAGCAGACCATTTCTTTGACACTAATATTTGCTCCAAGTGTCTGTTCCTCACTACTGGATATTATGTATGTGCCATCTCCTGACGTATGAGTGGCTGGTGTGGTTGGAACCATTAAACATGTGGTTGGCACTGTGGAGGCATAGTGGGGAACAGATGCCCCATCAACTCTTTCTCCTTCATCCCTCCCAAAAACATTGCTAACAAAGTCCAACCACAATGCTATGCAACTATTGTCCTTCATCGCTCCCAAAAACATTGCTAACAAAGTCCAACCACAATGCTATGCATCTATTGTCGATGCTAAATTATCTCCAAATAACTCTGATTCTTCTGTTCTAAACACTGTAATGGATGATAATCACTCTAGCGAGTCCATAACATAAGATGGCGACTTGCCTATTTGAACCAAAGTCCCATGCATGAATATATGTTGCACATGGAGCTTCTGCTAACAATCCTTCTGTTAGCACAAATTTTTGATTCATCAAAATTTGTTTCGTCAATTTTGTGTTGTTTTGCAGTAAATTTCTCACCGTCATAAACCTCCAAGTCTTTTCTCACTTTTGTCAAACCCCTAAAATTCCTATGGCCAATTTTGCTCTCTTCTTATATTCTCGATCGAATTTTGTCACATCCCTGTCATGTCAAAATTTTTAGAGTGACATATTTTCTTATATATTCCTGCTATCTCATAAGCCATCATCAACCATATTTTTGTTTCCTCTTACCATTACAAAAGAAAAGGGATTTTTTAATTACTTTTTAATAAAAATAAAAAATCCTTTTTAGTTCGCTTTTGCCATAAATTCTTTTATTATTATTTGGCAAAAGGTAAAATTGGGATTACAAGTTTCGATACCATATCTATTTCATCCCAATCTTAATCACCGTGAAGAGCGCGAACACATAAATACGAATTCTTATTGTGCCCCACGCATCAAAGAACGCTCTATATGAACACATAAATAATGTAAAGATTATACATGTGGGATATATATCCTGGGCAGACAGAAGGCGTGTTTTTCATTGAGTGCTTGATTGCAAGGCAAAATGTTTGTGCTGTCGCATATCTCATAGATTATGGTGTTTTCGAAACCATTGGATGCAAAGTATTATGAAATGCTCGAGTTATTGCCAGCAGTTCGCCAAATGCAATGGAACAGGTGCAGTTTTGACGGAGAATTGATGGTTAATTGCCTAAGATCAAGCCCACGAGAGAGTATGCAGTTATAAGCTTGGCGCCAACGATGTGTCTAGATGTCAAAGCAAAGCACACATAAAACGCCAAGCTGGAAGGAGCAATGATCAGACAGGTTCGATATTACACACTGGAATGAAGTATCCAGAAAGTATTCTTAGCGATCACCAGTCTTGGATTTAATTCCACCTCAAACATTGACAACAGAAAATTCAAGAGCACATTTTGTGACACAAGAAGTTATTAGTACAGGTCTCGATTATGGTTCTTCCTTTCTCATAGATGGGTATGACATGGGAATGCATTAAGGAGTTGGATGAAAACGTTGAGTCTAGAACCTGTGTGGAAGGACACTTGTTAAAATAAAGAAAGATCATTTCCAGATCTTTAGTTATTAGTTAAGCCATCAATAGCTAATTTCCAAGGCATGAAAGCAGATTGAAGACAGGTGGCAGAGCATCCAAATATCAAATATTTGGAGGTCTCGAGTCATAGAAAGCTCTGTGAGGATTTATGTACAAGTGTCACCATAGTTCAAGGAGTAAAGCACCTAGCAGTCAAAGATGACTTTCTTGGCAGATTTCCAGGAAGTAACAGAGCACTTGGCAACAGATAGCAGTTAAAACAACTCCCGATTTGAAGGCGCTTTTGATTCCAGCAGTTCCAAACTTCATGCAACTAAATAATTGAGATGCTATTTTTAGATTGTATTTCCTAAAAATTAGGAGAGTTTGTTGTTGCATTTTTAATAAAAATGCCCAAATTGTAGTGAGGGAAACAGGTCCAAGACCCGAGAGGATTGGTAGAAGGCAGTTTACCTGAGCGTGCATATTTTGTAAGCCATAGGGCATTGTTGTATGGATTCCTCTTAGTTATTAAAGAATCATGAGAGCTGTGTTATCAGAGTGTTGAAATCTATCTTTCATTTCTTTGTCTTCTTACTTGAAATAAACTGTAGTCATTGAGGATCAATGATTGCTTCTGATTTGTAGATTCATGAGCAGCAGGGGACCTGCTGTAATTTGCTTATAAGTCATTATTTTGATTCAAGTACCTTGCATTCATTTTTGTAGAGAGGATCCCTGCCTAGTGGATGTTCTGTTTCATGTTTTTTCTCTATTCTTCTACTCATCAGCATATAAGCTCGTTATCTGATGTGCAGCTCAAGTGCCTTCAATCCATAGAGTGTTTACTTGACTCCATGCCCAATGGTATTTTACTGATTTGCAGTTGTTTTAAATCCCAGCTCTCTGCCCTATCTTTTTCCTCACTCAGTCTTGCTGATCCACATACCAACTTAATTTACTCTTGATAGTCAAATAAGTACTAGGCTTACATCTAGAACAGTCTAGGTGTGACCTAACACCTTCCATTATGGGGAAGCAGTGCAATAACAGGCCTCGGTAACAATTTGAAACCTTGACCCAAATGATCATATATCTTACAAAAATACATCTACTACAGATTTTTTGTACATTGCTGTATTGATAATTGTATATGCATATTTATATGTTTCCTTTTACCTTTCATAGTCCCTGATAACTCAAGACAAAAAAGGGGCAAGTTTGTGATTTTCATACAAATTCTATCTATATTTCTCATCTTCACAGGTAGACATCCAACCTTAATGTTCACCTTTCAAATTGGGTGCAATTTCTGTTAATTACAGTTTGTATATATATATATATATTCCTGTACTTTTCTCACATTTATAGATCCAAGAATATTTGCATCACATGTTTTTTGTTTTTTTTTTAATTGACTTATCTACCAATACCAATTGTACATGATAACTAGGTTCGTGATTATGGTTGCATCTTGTTAGAACTTAGAACCATTGGGTAAAGGTTGGACTATTTAATTTTGAGCATCTTCCATAGACCCAATATGATTCTATCCATGGTTATTCAAACTTGTCACTTAGAATTGGTCAACACCTATGAACTCCACTGAGGCAATTCTCTACCATATGGTGTAGCTATATTTCTTCTTAAAATCTCTTTACAAACTAGTATCGGAAATTGGAGAAATAATGATGGCATAAAAACAAACACAAATATTCATTCCCAAAGTTCTCAGTGATAAATTCTCTGTACCAAATTTGATTATTGATCCCATAGCTTAATGTTTCTGATCGCTTAGTTTCTCTAAACTAGTTGGTTACTTTTTGGGAGAACCTCCTCAAAAAATATCTTATAATCATAAGCTAATAAGAGTTGCAAAATACATAGGAAAAAAGTCACCTGATTCAAACCTTGTTAATGTTTTTTTATCATCATACTGATTTTACAGCTATTATTTAGTATTAACAGTAACCTTGTATGTGTTTGGATGTGTTTAAAAGAGGGAATTATGACATTGCATTGAAATCTGCTTCCCTGTATTACTTTGTTTAGGTTGAATTTGTTGAATTTTGATGCTTAGCTCAAACACATGTAGTTTATTTCTGTTTTAGCATAAGCTACAACCATAACAATGCAGCAGTACAATAACCATGCACAAAAGACACCAGAATAACTAGCCGAAGGTAACTTTCAACTATGGGACTTTCTAAAGCTATGAGGGAAACTTCTTGGAGAGTTCAAGAGTTTGTTTGCCACTAGCCTTAGAAGACTATTATGCCTTAAAAGAATTTGTCCTAGGAACAAAAACGTTTTATAAAAATCCCAAACCAGAGGTACAACTCTCAATAAACTAGATAAAACAAAAACCATTATCCCGTTATGAAAAATATTTATGCAAAATTTTCCTTTAAAGCTATATGATTTCCTCCCAAAGAACGATATGACACTCGGAGAAATATTGTGACTAAAAGTTAACACCCAAACAGAGCCTTGAACTCTAATTGTGAGCTTTATCCACCTAGTAAATGAAGAATACATATCAAGCAACATAAACAACAGAGAAATTGAAATTCTTCTTATCACCCTACATGGCTCCAAGTCAAATAGAAGCTTTAGATTTCATATTCATTTGATCACGCTCTATATCATTTTTTCTCTTTATTTATGGGCACAGTTTGATGTAACTTTGATGTATGTATTGAGCCTCTAACATTGTTTAGTGTTTCTTGTAGATTTATACTCTGCTACTATTTGATATGATGGAAACAATGCTGGTCAATAAACTTCACTTCAGTAATCATGCTTTGTTCCATTGCCCACTCAACCTATATTGGTTAGTGGAATAAATTTTACTGAAAAATAAATGGAAATTTCGCATTCTCAAAATGACAATTGAGGGAAACTATCTTTTCATTAACAAATGAAAATTACACCTTCCAAACATTTCTATAAAATTCATATGAGAACAACCTAATTTAAATGCACGATTCTTTAATTTCTTCTTAATATTTTCCCTTTGCAAACATTTTTATTTCTTCTGATATTACTAGAGTAAATATTTAATCATTTTGTTCTCTTGACATTTTATAGCTATAGATTTGGCACAAGCATGATTTCACAGCATTTGCAAACATTTATTTTGAGGAGTTTGGTGATGAGTGAAGAATTGAATGAATTTCAATGAACACAAAAAAATTTCAGTGGTTGGTTATGGGTTTTACATCTCCCCCCTCAGGCAATTGTAGTGTTGGAAATTCATCAGTAGAGCCATATATTGTTGGCCAGAATGTTTTGCTAGCACAAGCAAAAGTGGTTGAGCTCTATCAACAGAGACACCAGGTCCATCTCAGCTAATAAACTCCACTAAACATATTAGAACTAGATGATCTGGATAGATAACAGTTGTTCTTGATGTTGTGCCTGTGTAGGCACAACTGGGTGATTATATTGTTTGAAAATCATTTCTCTATGGTTTTATCCCCTAACTTATGAATCTAAAGATGCCATTGCAACTCAAAGGATGCGTGATTTCCAAATTTCCAAATTGAATGGTATGTTACTGCTATAAATAATACAATCCCAATTAATTCATTGGTGTTTCCTCATGACCTTTGGCATGTTGGTATTGATATCTAAATGCATGCACTACTATAAATAATACAATCCCAATTAATTCATTGGTGTTTCCTCATGAACTTTGGCATGTTGGTACTAATATCCAAATGCATGCACTAGCTAATTCTCCTGTTAAAAACATTACCCAAGTTCAAGCCCCAATGGGCATAAGTTGGCTCAGTTTGATGGGATTCAAATGAATCATTAATTCAACTAAAAAACATGAAGAAACATTGGTTGTATTAGGAATGCAGGTTTGTAGATACTCCTTTTTTCGAGGGCTATACCGCTTCCAAGAGGGAAAGAGTTGAGGCTGGTTTGCCTTCATTCAATAAGACATTCGGAAAAATTAAAGGGATCTTTAAATCCTATTAGCCTCAATATTTACAACAAATACTAACTTGTTAATCTTCCCGTGTCTTAGGATGATCCCAGCATAAGAAATTGTTGGACAGATTCTAGTTCTGTCTCTATGTAAGCTTGACCAGAATGTCATTTGAAGCTGGTTGTTACTTAGAATAAGCTCCTTAAGACTTCTTAGAGTTCTCAGTGAAGGGGGAATGCTTCCTAAAAAATGCATCAAATGCATTGTTTTTAACAATCAACTCTTGCATTCCTTCACCCCATGTATGAGGCAATGCCACACTGAGAATATGATTGATGATTTTAGGGATGATGTAGATACTCTTGAGATCAAAACCAAAGTGGACACGCTAGCTCTCCTTGCTTATGCAGGGAGGGTGAACCTAGTATGTGACTGTCTTTTGGCATCATGATGTATCATTCTTGTTCTGCATTTTTATTGTTTAGTAGTGAAATATCAAACGCATTTTTCCCAAAATAAGGGATAGAAGGCTAGGGAGTGTGGCCATTCCTAATTGACTTCCCCTTAAGATTGACCTTTTCTGAATGGATAGCAAGCTCTCCAAGTATTTGTATGCACCAAAACAAGCATAGACTAAGGCAATTGAACAATGCATAACAAAAAATATTAGTTCTAGAAAATTTTGAAGGAGAGAAGCTTATTTTGGGACTATGCTAACAAAGAACAATCTATATAAAAGGAAAGATTACTATCTAATCTAAAAGATAGTGTGACATACAGTAAATGGAACTGCCACACACCTCCACTTGGAAACTGGCTGACTCGGGTTTGTGATTGTATCCATGTAACCATTCAGCAAATGCATGGCAAGAAAGAATGCTAATTGACCTAGAGTTTGCAAGAAAAGAGAACCAACTTGCTCAAGGTACACATTACTTTGAAACTCTTGATTAGCTTCCCAGTTTATTAGATGACTATATTATAAACACATTTGAATGGCCTGTGTAATTACAATGTTAAACTGCACTTACAAATGCATAGTTACAATCAAAATTTGATGGTAAAGAGCCACGAGATCGATAACCCAAAAAATGACACACACTGTCCAATTTCTTAGCTGTGTAAGTCCCAACCTCCTGCAAAACAAAACACTCATTAAGGTCAGGATATTTTTGCTCGAATATCTCAAGCAACAGTTCTAATAACTATGCTTGAAGTGGAAACCTTTATCCTATGATTAATCTTTGAAGTTTTAATAAGGCATACCTTGCATACAATATCAAAGATAACATCTGTTTCTACAAA
This sequence comes from Picea abies, assembly GCA_900067695.1. Classification (NCBI taxonomy): domain Eukaryota; kingdom Viridiplantae; phylum Streptophyta; class Pinopsida; order Pinales; family Pinaceae; genus Picea; species Picea abies. The sequence goes on along the minus strand of CBVK0100099713.1, from coordinate 2,738 downwards.
TTCATTCTTTAAATCGCCTTCAAGTGTGACAGGAACACCAACAACCTAGAAAGTGGATAAGTAACATAATTTAATGATAGGAATCGAATAAATTAGGACATACACAGTACACGAAAAAAATCATTCAGTTATAGAATACTCCCTTACAGCTGTTTGACATTTTCTAGACTTAAAGTACTCAGCCAGTTGAGTTGCGCCTGTGTTTGTACTGGAACATAATCATAATGGATCTACATGAAAATATGCCTCACTAACCGATTAATATACTGTTGCTTCCAGTAAAATGATAAGCACTCTACGCTCCTTTCATTGTTTTACATAAACCAACATTTGATGTAGTTTCCAACTTCAACAGAGAAAAAAGGCAGAGTATAATGATCTTTATTTTTGGAAGAACAAATAATATTTCATTACTAACAAATAAAAATGGCAAAAAGAATATAATGTCATAGAGCCAAAGAGTAGTCACAAAGATCTCGTGCACTACATAAGCAAGGAGAGCTAGCATATCCACTGTGGCTCTAATCTTAATAAGATTACAGTGATTTTTATAAACATTTACATATACTTACAATAACTCATTCACTCTGAATCTAACCCACAGAAAATGCTAGCTCATAAAGGACAACTGAAATGCACAATATCAAATTCAAGGAGTGTTACAATTATTTTGGGTATATTTGCACCTTTATGAGGATGATGTACATAGATAATGAGAAACTTGTTCCTCATATTCTTTCGGATTACCTTGGGGATTCTGAAGGAAACGTTCAATAGAAAAACATTGCAAGGGCAGCCCATGGGCTTCCCATGTGAGGCCAAGATTAGCCATTATTCGTCCTACCAAAGGACCCATCTTGAACCCATGGCCAGAGAATCCAAAGGAAATTAAAATAGGTTACTTGGCTACTATTGACATCTCAATCTTCGTCAATGGCAAGAAATCAATCATCATCGGGAGACATTGAATACATGCAAGCCTCGACAACAACAGGGCTCTCTGACATAACATTTCCTCTGAAAATTTCAGCCAACCAAGGGCATACCTTCTGCATCAATGCATCCAGGCCAGGAAATAAGGCCCTCTTGTCTGGGTCACATGGGAAACCTCCATGCACTGAGACCTTGAGCAATCTGGGGTATTCTAAAGAGGGTGTTGCATAGAAGTAAGGATCGTTGTAGCAGGAAAAGGTGGGGAATACATTCTGAGGAAAAAATCTATATAAACCCTCTTGGATTTTCCAACATGCAATGTTGGTATGGAGAAGCTGAATGGGTAATGAAATCCCTGAGATTTCATGAGAAATTTTTTCATCCCATTCGCCGGAATCGTTTTCATTACCAGAAAATGGGGCGAAAAACGTCTAAATTGTTTCCATTACCAGAAAATGGGGGCGAAAAAACTTTGAATCATTGTCATTACCAGAAAATTGAGGCGAATGGGACGATCCGATTCGAATTGTAGGGGCTGAAAATGGATTTCCATGCTCTTCCCTCACAAATATATGTGGGCTAAGGGTTTTATATATATTTTTTTGAAAATAAATTTGGGGCTATATATAGGTAAACCTAAAAAACCTCTTTATGTAAACAATTAACCCAACCAAAATTCCAAACCTCTTAATTTCGCCCACCGGCAAAATTTCGCCCCTAAAATCACCTATGGTTTTACCTTTGGTCAAAGTTTACCCATTATGGATCAAAGCACAATTTCCTTCATTCCTAACCTTCTATTTTTTGGTACTCCTTTCTGGAACCCAACTCAGTCTTCTTTGGACCAAATGTTCTCTTATTAATATGTTTGATTCTTTAAGGAGAACTTTAGGAAGACTTCCATCTTCTATTATTGACTTTCTACTATCTAGCTTGACACATACATGTCGTGGTTTTCCTTCTTTCATTTGGCCTAATCATATTGCAGTTCAGATCATTGTCTCAACTTTCAAGTGTCTTAAGTGTGAATTTTCCAGCCTAGATGACTGTTGCCCTAATGTTCTCTTATTAAAAAAATCAAAACAAATTTATTTAACAACTGAAAATTAATTTTCTAAACATTGTATCAATCACACAATAGCTAAAAAAATGAACAACCGAAGAATAAAACACATACACGGGGATTTCTCCTTTGAATCAGATTTTCATTCCTTTGATCAAAGCTTACAAGGTGACTTCTAAAGCCTTCTTAAAAACAACAGTTGTACAATCATTAATCACCTAGATCTGAGGCTGGACAACCTGTGCATACGAAAATGAAAGATACAGCAGTGTTCTGGCATGTATGGCCTGTTGATCTCTTTAGCAGATCTACTCATTTTCTTCCTAATGCACTCTTCCTTCCTTCAACCCTCTTGCTCTCTTCCCATGTGTATGAGATCTCTCATATCTTGTCATATTTATGCTTTGAGAGAGGATAACTACTCTCCTCAATCCTAGATTCCACCTATCTCAATTGATGTACGGATAAGATTGAATCCTAATCTAAGTCACTAATGTTCTAGAACATTTCATTTATATTTCTAAGACTAGTTGATTTCAAAACAATAAACTTTCACTTTTTCTAAATGAAATTACAAGATAGAAATAGTGATCACCTTTCCACGGTGGTCATCAAACAAATGTCTCAAACCACTTCCTGCACGTTCACACTGAACTTGTGCAAGAAGTTCCTACTCGAGCTATATTTCTCAACATTAGTGAGATCGGAAGAGCGTCGTGTAGGGAAAGAGTGTAGATCTCGG
>CBVK0100099712.1:0-20267 GCA_900067695.1 Picea abies | reverse complement strand
ATATCAGAAGGGCCAGGGATTACTTATTCATTGATGCATGCAGTCTTAACAAACCAAACAAATGAGGAGCTAGGGGGAGAATCCTATTGATTCCATTATTGACCATGGTCATTGCAGAATAAGAAGTCTGGCCTAGAGAAGCCTAAACTGATATTTCCCTCCTGGTGTTATCCCTGAAACATTAGCTTCCTTTTTGTTAATTAGAACTTCCTTCCATGAGAGATATTTTCTTTCCATGGAAGGCTTCAACAGATTTGGATACTGTTACTCCCAGTCTTTCTTTAAGCATTTTCACCACTTTTGAGCTGCATTCAACTTTATTAAAATTAAAAAATATTTATCCTATAATTAAAAATATTGTTTCAATGCTCTAACATTTCGAAAATTGTAAGCATGTGCATTGATGCATGGAATCGTTCTCAATGAAAATTGAAAGAACACTCATATCTAGACCTTTCATCGGGATCGTGATTTTTACACATATTTATGCCTTGTCTACCTAATGTTGTAGGTCGTGGTTTTCAAGGTTCAGTTCACTCACAGATGATGCTGACATAGAATAGAACCTAACACAATAGAAATTATATTTTGGCAAGTCAAGAAATCAATCAGTCCAATCATTAGAAAACAATCCATATGCATCCATTTCCCGCTTCACTTGTAGGAGTTTCTTCAAATTCATTTCCCTCTCGTTGGTTCCCTAAAACAAGTACCCCCCCCAGACTTTCCCCAATGGAGTGTCCATCCACATTTTTACATTAGCATTTGTTGAATCTCTTCATAAATATCCATATTCCATTTTTGTGTCTTTGCATCCTGGGCTCTCAAGTACTCGAATTCAAATGTAATTACATGCTTGAAATGCCCCAAATATGATTTCAATTTTTTCACAAGTGCATACTTATTTCCTCCACAAACACGAGCTCGCATAAGGCCCATGGATTCAAATATCGAATTATTTTGATGTCAAGAATTTCCACTCTGACCCTACTCAAGGGAACTTAGATCTCCTCATCATAGCTTTTCACACCTTCAACCCAATGATCTCACAAACAAATTGATTGATTTTCATCCAAAATGTGGTTGGACGTTCATAAATTGGGATTGGGCTCTTGTTTGTCAGAGTAATCTTGGCATCCTATGGTTTCCTATAGAAGGTTATTAAATCCTATTACCGAATATCCCGTGAATCCTTTCACAATATCGTTAAAGAATCCCCCTCCTGAGGCCACTCTGTCATCCATGGCATTTTCACTCACATAGCTTAACTGCTCGAAGTCGTGGGTTGAATCAATCATTTCCACTGAAACATATACAGACTATATAATTCCTCTTCATATAGAAAATAAGAAAATGGAAGCCTACGATTGAACAAGACACATGTTATCCAACAAATCTCTACCGTGAGTACTCGACATTTTCATTTCTAATTATAGAAGCCCAAATCCTGTGGCGATGTTGGATCCATCTAGTTCTGAATTTTTTACACTCCACCCATATCCTCCCTGGATTATCTTCTCCACACACTCACCAAAAAAAAGCCAACATGGAGGCAGCTAGATGCAACCCGCACATGTAGTCCACTAAACCTCCAACATGGTGTCCAATATGGAGGACGTTATATGCAACCCACACACATAGTCCACTAAGTTGTAGCATTGAAATATGACATCATGCTTTACCAAAATATTTTGTAAATGACAACAAATAATAATATAATAACCTTGAATTCGACATCATGGTGTTGCAAAGTGATTTCTACATCATTGACATTCTCCATGATAGAAAAAATTGTCTATTTGGGAAAACATGGGACAAAGAGTAGCCTTCTCTTTCGTTAAGGACATGAAATCTATAATCTTCGATCCACTATATTTAGTGTGGTTAGGCAGGAGAGATTGGTTGGTGCTACATATTTTCCTAAGCGAAGAATCGAGTTAGAATCGATCACCACTTCCGTCCTAAGATGATATTTATTCAAAGTTAGGCGATTATTCACTCCCGCTCCCTAGAACACTAGCTCCATGCTTTCTGAGTCGAGTCAAAATAGCTTTAGCTTCCATGATTTTGGAGTTGTGTCAAAATAGCTTTACCTTCCTACCTCTTCTTGGAAGGGACTTGTTGCTACGCAACTCTCCTTGTTAATTATGGAAACATTGGGGACTATAAATGCTTAAGCTCTCTCGAAGCCAAAGAAATTTCAAATCCTTATCTCTTGAACAATTTGGGAAGTGTTTCTTCCATTTTTATTTAGGGTTTTCCACTTTTTCTCTTAGGAATGAATACCCCTATCTTTGATGTTGGTCCCCTTTAATCCTTCTAAATCCCTTCCTCATGTTTGTTCACCTTTCTCTTCTTCACTGCTCTTAGCAAAGAAAGTTACAACCAAAGTATAACTACATTTTAATATATTCCATATCTTTTTTCAATAGTATTTGGATCTTAACCCTCAAAAGAATCATTGACATGGGAGGAAAGAGAACTATAGTAGAACCATAATGGAAGGAGATACCATAATGGATGATATTAGTTAAGGATTTTCAATGCTCATCTTTCTTTAGTTTTCAATAGTTTGCATGGTTAGTGTGATTATATAATCGTTTCTTTAACTTTGTCTACATTCATTATATTTAGCATTAGTGTGTATAACATATATATGTGTAATATCCACTAATAATGCTCTTTAGAAACAAATTTACAATCAATGTAAGCCTCATTTGTTAAATTAGTAATCAATCACATTAATTGGAGGACTAGTACCCTTAAAGGGAACAACTCCACTAATTGATTTAACACATCAACCTAACTACATAAGTTTAGCAAATGTAGGGATTAAATCAATATGCTCTACCATCCCCATTTTTCCATTGATAGCCTTAGAAGGGTGCTTTCAATGTTCTTACCCATCATCCATTTTGGGCATCAACATAAGAGGTGACCACACTAGGGAATACATCCATAGTCTTTAAGGATTTACATATTGGTGTATTTTTGTTTCTCCTTGTTGATCTTAAAGAATTCAAGGGAAATCCATCGTGTTCCAACCTTTATCCCAAATTAAATTGAGAATGTAACTGCTTGATCATTTTGAAAAGATAGCATCCAAATCATCTATAGAAAAGAGATATAATCCTCGAATCATCCCATCTCATTCAATAAGACTTCTTCTTTCTCACGTAGTAGTTTGAATTATAGGTCTACTACTTTATCTTATGGCTCCACTATGATAGGAAACATGTTTAGTCAATTTAACCTGGTGCTTTTCCCTAACAATCCCTAAAAACTAATCAAGAAGATAGGAATTTTTTAGTACGAGGTAGATCTAGATGACACTCCCTATCACGTATTGTCTCCTCAGAACATTGCACCAACTATTGATCCTTTACTTAAGTTCAAAGTTAATCTACCCAAGTTCTAAGGAAAGGGGTAACTTTCACCAATGAGCACTTGGATGCCTTTTCTAATGCATGTGATAACATTGGTGCCCATGATAATGACACTTGTATGAGGTTGTTCAATAAATATTTGGAAGGATGGGTTGCCACCAAATTATTTTATCTCCCTGACAAAATATTTTCCACTTGGTTTGATTTAATTTATTGGTTTAAATCCACTTTTGGCACCATGAAAAATATTTTTGAGCATGTAACATCCTCGCTATAATACCTAGTTTAATTAATGCATAATTTAGATATGAATGTGGCTATGGCCATGCGATGTAATATAGGGGACATGGATAGAGATGGGGGTTGTGTTTTTCATAATAGAAGGGAGTGTCTAAGAGGGTTCCAAGGGGGAAATTACTTATGGGTATTAATTCAAACCCACTTTACTGAATTGTATTATCATTGTGTATAAACCTTCTATTTTGTTGTTGAGTGCAGGGATGATTTTAAGGATGGAAATTTATTTTAAAATGTAGAAACTTTAAGGATGGAAATTTATTTTAAAATGTAGAAACCTTGATGAATCTTACTAATCCTTCATATGTCAACTATAAATGTTTGGCGATATTTTTGCAAAAATATTCAAATTTCTAAGTATTTTATATAGTTTTATATTTTTTTGGTGATTTTTAAGGTAAAATAATTTTATCCTATAGAATTTGGGCGAATAATTTTTAAAATAGCGAATCTCATTTTTGGAAAAACCATGGAAAATTAGCCCATGAGCAAAATTTAGCCCTTAAAATCATCTTTAGAACTTGAGTGTTCCTAAAGTCAATCATTAAACTCATGTAAGAGGGTGGCTATAAAAAATCACATCCCATAGTTATTATGAGCATGGGGATGAAGTACAATCAACATTGGGAAGAGTGAGCAATCAATTGTCTTGGGGGGGAAGGAAATTTGTATGGCCAAGGATGGAATTTTTTACATCCATGTTTTTGCATTAACAACAAGCAGAGAACATGGAAAAAGAGCACCATAGATGGAGCAAAAATGAAGGGCAATTTCTAGAGTGTTTTTGCAGCTAAATACTAAAGATCCAAGTTTCCAGCCCTAAAGAGTGAACTCCTGTGTGAGTTTCTTTGTAACAACAAGTGATTATTAATATTTTCTTATTATTTTTTCCTAGCAATGAGTTCCTTTGAGTTCCCAGTAGTGAAACTCCCAGTTACTTGTGCTAGAGAAACCCGAATAAATGAATGATGTATCCCAATGGAGTAAGAGTAGTGAAGGGGCACATTCCTTGTGTTGGGAAGGTCAAGAGTAATAGATTTGGTGAAACTCGTTATAATTTTAGAAGAATGTCATTGGGTTGTGAGATATCTGAGATATGAGTGGAAAATGAGAGAAACCATTTTCTTGTGGATTCATATCCCCAACTTGGGGTTGACTTGCTGTTGAGATTTGGAACAACAAGTATATGGTTGGGTGGAACAAACGTCCCAAGCAATTGGTTGCACAAATGTTTAAAAACATAAGTGTTTATCTGTTTTTTGTGTTAATTATGAGTTTGAATGTTGTCCATTTTTACTCTGTGAATGTGATTCAATTATATGTTGTTTTGTGAGTTATTATAAACATTCATGCTTGTTTTAAAATGTTGTAGATGCATTTAATAAATGGTATCAAACAATAGTTAAATTTGTGTATAGTTCGTAGTTGGTAAGCTATAAGAATTTAATTAGCAGAAACATTTCAAATTTATGTGTATTCCCACAAGTAATGTTCCTTGGTTAAGTTGAAGAACATTACAGAGCATATGCAAAATTTTAACAATTTTTCCTTCAAGGAGGGTGAAACCATAAATGATTTTAACCTCATATTTATGAAGTTGTTCAATAAAGTTCTCAAGGTCATCAATCATACACCATAGGTTTCTCTATTATATTATTATAATAACATTTCGCCTACTTATCATCATCAACTAGAAGAGAATGGTGGCAATTGCCTTAGTTCAACCTTGCATACTTAGTTGGAGTTTGAAGAACAAAATCTTAGGACAATTTTTCCTCTTGATAACAATGATCCTAAAGTTGATATGACTTTTATGTTGCAAATGATGTAGGACATGCATAATAGAATGGAATATTTTGAGCATAGGATGACTATAGATCCTAATCTTGTCTCAAATATTGCTCTCTATATGCCAATAAGACCCAATATATCTCATCCTAAAGAGACTTATGTTTTCCATTTGTGAAATTTCTATGACAAGGCCCATGACGCAACAACTTGTGATATATTTTGTATTTCTAAAGAGCGAGCCAAAGGAAATAAACCCTCACATATGGTCATTATCATTGAATAAGAGGAGTCATATGATGAAGTATATGATTTCATGAATCATATACAAACAAATTACATCCAATTCAAACCCAAACCCATCCAAAAAATTTCCACTGGCAATGCTAGAAATAACAAAGGTAAAAACAGTAATAGATCTATTTCATTTTCATCCTCAAAACAACAATAATTGCCCAATATTCAACACCAAAATCCTATTGTTTAACACATAATATCACGACTAGATCATCAAATTATTGACCCTACAATGTGGCCTATGACCTAACATACCTAAAATTGAATATCAACTTCTTAGATGTTCTCTAAGCACCTGAGAAATAGCAGAATCTCAATAAATTCCTTGTTGCCCCTCTTTGACTATCTGAAAATTCTATGGTAGGAACTGTTGGCAACGAAAGTCACTCCTAGATTGCAGCAGGAGCAGAGCCCAATGCCCAACAGTTTTATGTCACGATAATTTTTAAGGGGTGATCAAATGGGTAGAGACTCGGGAAGATATCACTCTAAGTGCTACGCTTGGGCGTTCTTCGTGCAACCTGTAGCTCTGGATGCTCTCGGGCCCAAGACAAGAATTGTTTCTAACAGGAACATCTTTGGTTTCTAATGATATTGAATTTGAGGAATAATTTAATGTTACTGTCACAACTTACTTTGAGCCCAAGTATTCCCCATTTTACATTTCCATGTGGATTATGGGAAAAATTGCTCATTCTTTTTTAATTGATGGAGAATCCTACCCAAATACAATGTCTACGGAGATTATGGAATAGATTAGTCTTACCTAGATGAGTGAATCTTAGAATTTCCTTACCTTAAACAAAATGGTTCAACCAGTCATAATAGGAAAAATTAAACACCTCACCTTGGTCATGTTCTCTAATCCAAATATTCAAACCACTTGTAACTTCCTTGTAGCTAACACAGAGGTGGGAAATTTCTCCAAGATCCTTGGGCATGAGTGGCAACATTTAACCAATGGGTACCTGAGCCTTGATGGTTCAATTTGATTATCCTCCGTGATTGTAAGAACCTTATAATACTAAGGGAACTCCAAATTTTCCAATATATTGAAAATACACTAGGTTATGAGGTGAATTATGGAAAAATTAGTCTCGTCTTATATTGTGTTTACACTTAAATGTATTTATAATGTAGTTGTAATGTGATATAAGATAAGTGTATTTATCTTATCTTATATCTTATATCTATAGGGAATTAAAAATAAATCTAATGATAAGTGTAGTTGCAATGTGATATCAATTTATTTCCATTTCATGCTTGATAATGATGAATGTTGGTAGGTTTTTGAAAATGATAAAAACTTTTTCTATTTTCTTGTAGACCAAAGTGATGAAATCCCCAATTTTACGGGTGTTATTAATTTGAAAAACAATGTGTATACTATAGGTTTGGTGACTCTTGAGAAGTTACATGTTTTTAGCCAATGAAACCTTATAGAATGTTGGTCAGAATCATGAGCTCTCTAAATGGAATATTGTCCCAACCATTTTAGTGAATATAGGTTTTGAAGACAATCCCAAAATCCTATACATAGGAGCTCAATGCACTAAAAACGAGAAATCTAAGTTCCTTTCCCACTTCTATGAAATTAGAGACATGTTTTCCTAGTCTTATAAATCCTTAATGGGTTTAAATCTTGGTATCATTCAACATCCCATTCCCTTTGAAAATGGTGCAAAATTAGCAGGAAAATACAAAGACTTGTCAACCCAAACTTATATTCTATAATGTTGGTTAATACCTTATCTATTATGATCTTACTTTACTGTCATAAATTGACCAAGGTTCATATTTGAGAAAGCTTCCAACAAAATCCCTCTAAATCTATCATCCCCCTTGGTAAACCAGAAGGCAGTGTAGTACACAAGGTGCACTACGCAGTCTCACCCAAGATAATTCTATGGGTGGCTGCAATGCTTAGACTCTTGCAGCCTGGAAATAAATGGGGATATGTGATTGTACCCTGTGATCTTCAATCATTTAGTCTAACATATTAATTAATCAATCACTCTTACTCATTCATGTGAAATATCAGATCTAACTAGTTCCTTCATTCATTCATCTAACATTTAATCATTAATCAATAAAGGAGATGCATAAAATTCAGCCACATAATGCATGTTCTACCATGGTTCACCCCCTCCTGGGATACATCCACAAAATATTTGGCTCTCAAGCTCTTTTATTATTTCTTAGAAATATATCACACCGTGCGTGTTTACAGTATTGGATCTTACAATCTCAACAGGCTTCTTAATCCCTATGAGGCTGACTAGATCGCATCAGGCTGCTTAGCCTGCAATCTAACCCTCGAGATCGAGTTTCTCAACTCTTCTCTAGCTCACCAGCGTACAAAATTTTGCAGTTCTTACAAGCCTTACAATTTCCAAACTCTCTCGGCCTATAGCCTTTCTCACTCTCCCCGCCCTAGACCTCCTAGTTACTACTTATTCATATTCTTGGATTTCAGCCATTACAATCTCTTGCAAAAACCCTAACCCTAATGTAGTTAGGTTTCCCTCTCTTGCAAAAACCCTAACCCTAATGTAGTTAGGTTTCCCTTGCATGCACGCCTTGCATGCTTCCCCTGCACGTGTTTCTTTTCCTTCCAACTGTCTTTTTTCCACTTCATGCTTTTCTCTCCAAAAATAGCCTTTTCCCCAAAATGGGCATGCGCCCAACATATAATTAGAAAAGATCTTAATAAAATTCTTGAGGAAAACATCAAGTATGTTACTCAAAGTGGGTCACAAATATTGTCCCTATCCAAAAAAAGAATGGCAATGTTTGACTTTTTGTAGACTTTCATGACTTGAACTCGGTAAGTGTTAAAGATAACTTTCCTCTTCCCTTCATGGATTCCATTTTGAAATAGGTTTCTAGTTAAAAAATGATGTCTCTATTAGACATTTTTTATGGTTACAATCAAATCAAGATCAATCCCAAAGATCATTTTAAAAACACTTTCACCACATAGTGGGGAAAGTTTTCCTATCATCATATGCCTTTTGTATTAATTAATGTAGGTGACACCTTTAACAGGTCAATGCATATTTATTTTTATGATCTAATTGGTGTCATTATTCATATTTTTCTTGATGACTTAACCATGCACTCAAAGAAAATAACTAATCATTTTGATCATCTAAGATAGATAATCATGAGGTGTAGGAAATTTTGCATTTCTCTTAACCCCAATAAATATTTTTTCAGTGTATTTGAAGGTAAATCACTAAGGCATATCATCTCAAAGGATGGTGTGAGCATTGTTCATGAAAGGGTCTCAATAATTCAAAATTTGCTAACCCCAATGTCTAAGAAATCCATTTAGGTCTTCATGGGAAAAATAAATTGTGTCCACATGATTGTTCCCAACTTCACTCATATAATCAATCCTATCCACCTAATGTTGAAAAACGATGGTGATTTTTACTATAATGATGAGATATAAGAATATTTTCAATCTATTAAAGATTCCATAACATTAGGCCCTATCGTGGCCAAACCTAATTTCTCCAAAGATTTTATAATTTATAGTAATCGTACATAATAAGTTTTTTCAACCATCCTAGTACAACTTGATTCAAAAAGTTTTGAGAGGCATGTAGAATTTATGAGCTAGAGTCTATTTGAAAACAAAGTGAAATATCCTTTAGTTGTAAAAAATTCCCTAGACTAGTTGTTTCCTAGGGAAAATTTAGGCATTACATCTTGGGAAAACATGCCATTGTTAAAGATCCTCTCCTTTCTATAAAATACTCACTATCCCATAATTTTCTACAAGGAAAAATGGCCAATTTGATTGCAAAAATACAAGAAATTTGATGTGTAAATCATGGTCTCTAAGGCTATTAATGGTAGGGATCTAGCTCTCCTTCTAGTTGAAAATTCTAATAACCATCCTACTAACATTCAAGAAGATGATGTTGTTTTTTCACTTGAAAGTGGTTTCTGTTAAGAACCAAACATCAATATAGCATGGAAAAACCTCAAGAAAAGAAATAACATTACTAATCTAAATTACAACTAATGGCCTAAAGCTGATATAAGTAAAATAGCATTACTAATCTAATATGCCCCAATTAAGGGGTAATGAGCCAACATTAGGGCTTAACAGTTTCCTTTCTGCAAGGGCATATCTTTCCTATCTTTGGGATCCATATTGAAATTTTAATGATAATGAGGGTGATTTTATACCCAGAGAAGTGTTAATTATTTTCCAACAATACAATGTAGTATGTTCCACCTCCTCTCTATATTATCCATAGGGAAACAAATTAGTTGAATCAACCAATACAAATTTGATTAAGATTATCAAATGAATTGTTGGTGATAATCCTCGTGAATGGCATCTATAACTAATGATTTCTTTATGGGTTGATAGGGCCACAAAAATATTAGTATCGGTGAAACACCTTTTCAGTTGGTTTATGGATAAGAGGAAATCATGCCTACTAAGATGGAAATCAAAACTTATCGATTATCATTTCAAACTGAGGAAATATATAGTAGTCCAATTGGTGAGAGGTTCAATGCATTAATGGTCTTGGAAGACAAACAACATTTTTCATCTCGAAACCTTAAAAAGAGACAAGGGATTGTCAAAATGTATCATGATAAGAAAGAAAAAGTTAGATCATTCAAGGTTAGTTAGGCACTCTTACTATGGGATTCGGTCCACAAAGACAAGGGAAAGCAGACAAAGTTATGGAAGTTGTGGTTGGTCCCTTTCACCATTGTGCAAATTTTGGGTAACAATGCATTTCATTTAAAGGACAACGAAGAAAAAATATTCTCACATATAGTAAATGGTTCTACCCTAAAGCCTTATTATTCTACTGAACTAATGTAGCAATAGAACTCTTAGTTTTCTACACTTGCTTTCATTGCATTTTTAGATATCCATTTTCTACACTATTGTAGCTACATTTTTAGATTTCTTTTGCATTTGCATTATTTATTCTTATTCGTCTTTAGCTTTTGATGTTTCATATTTCAACACATTTTTTTGCTATATGTTGCATATGCATTTAGGATTGTTTTTTCTTCATCTTTTTCTAATTTTCTAAATAGTTTTGCATGAACTTCATTTAGGTTTTTATATTTACTAGTTTCCCTAAGTGCATCTATAAAACCATCCAAATCCTTAAACATGATTATCCACTCCACTGCACTCACATATATGATGGTTATCTCTAACATGGTTTTTGTTAAGATATGGTATTGCAGGTTGACATTGTAAGTTGAGTAGAGATGTCAAAGGGTTTTTAATGTTTATCATGGGAAAGATTTTAAACGCTAAATAGCACCTTTTTGCCTTTCCCATCTCGTCTTTATTATCCCCATATTCCTTCTCCCACCACAAATAATATCTTTGTTCCACCCATTTTATGTCATTTTGGTAAATAGGTATGAACTCATATACTTGCCTCAAAACTATGATACAAACTACTCGTGGTCAAATTCTACACGTAGCCACATGCCCAAACAACCCATATCAAATAAAATCCAAAGAACTAAAAGTTGATCGCTACATCCTACAACCACTCAAGCAATGTCACTAGATGTTGACTCTTAAAATAATCCACACCCCAATGATTTCAAAGTTTTGCAATGAGGCCAAACATGAAATTTTTGTTGAATTTTCCATGGCATGGCCCTAGTAAAACTACAATTAAACTACTATCCTATTAGGAAGTTATAGGGAGTTACACTAGTCCATGATTAATTTTTATGATGATGGCACATGGTTATGAGTTTCATAATGTAACTCCTTATTATTATTTCACATTTATGTATCATACTATGTGTACTTACATTGTCTGAAACAACATGTTGGATGATTGGTCAAATGTATTTAGTAATTTCATTCCTCTTCATTTCCTCTATGATCATGATCTTGCTCATCTATGATTCTATAGGGTTATATGATTTGGCATCTTATTTCAATTTCGTACATATAGATTTTGAAGGGTTTTGAATGCAATATTATTGTAGATAATACAATGGTTTGATGCATGCTTCAATCCTAGACAAAGTTTGGAGGTTTCACTTGCAAAAGATGAAACATAGTTAGCTATCTAACAAAGTCAAGTTTAACAAAATCAAAATAGATGGTGTGGTGTCTAGAGGTTTGTTCTCATGCTAGTTGGCATGACAAATAAGAAGGAATGATGATCATTAGTATCTAAACAAAGGAAAAATATACACTAGCAGAGTAGATCCCTTTAGTTACCCTTGGACCTCTATTTCATCCTTTATTCTTGTTGAAATACTGATCATTAGTATCTAAACAAAGGAAAAATATACACTAGCAGAGTAGATCCCTTTAGTTACCCTTGGACCTCTATTTCATCCTTTATTCTTGTTGAAATACCTAGTCACAAATATTAAATATTACACTCCATAAATTAATTTTTGGAGGAAAATCAAGAGGAGAATGTGACTCTTCACCTACCTTCTTAGCCTCCTATGAAAGAAGAGGAAAATAAATCGATAGAGGAGAAGAAAGGGAGAATATATAGATATATTTTACAAGTTATATAATCTCAATTCATTATTTCAACCTCAATAACTTAATAGTGCTAGAAATGATAGGTAGGATACAACCTAAGGTGAAAGTAGAGCAACTTCCCTCCCTAGAGTTAAAAATCTGTCTATTTGTTTCATGTTAGTTTTCTTTGCATATTTTTAGCACTAACAATGCCATGAATTCACATCTCTTTAGACATTCTGAGTGTGGAGTGACATGCTTCATGTTGTTTGTGGCTTCCCCTTGTTTGAACTTTGGAATTTTTTAAATGACATAAGAGATTGGAAACCTCTTGTTTGTAGGAGCCATACCAATTGCCTAGGATGTTTTTTTCTACTTGGTTGTAGAGAAACACTTTTATTAATAAATCTGTCTTTGGGAATACCTGTGATCATTTCTCTTTGTATATTATTGAATTTCAGTTTTCATTATTAGCCGATGATTTTATTTCACTTGTTTATTTGTTGTATATATGCATGACCTTATTAGCTTACAAAAGTTGTTCCACATTGGTTTTTGTTGATTTTGCACAATAAACTTAGGTATTTTTTATTTTTTCTTAGTCATTTATGCATTTCTATTCATGAACATAATTAGTTAAGGCTCTTCAATACTCATCTTTCTTCGTTTTTCAATAGTTTGCATGGTTAGTGTGATTACACAATGGATACTTTAATTTTTCATGCTTCATTATAATTAACATTAGTGTGTATGATAGAGACTTAGAATAGCCACTAACAACACACTTTAACAATGCATTTACAACTAAATTAAGGTTCATTTTTTTAAAAATAATACCCTTAAGGGTAATCAATTTTCTAATTGAATTAACACATCAACCTAACTACATAGGTTTAGAAAATATAAGGATTAAATCAATCCAGGGTACCATACCCATTTCCCCCTTAACAATGCTACAAGGGTGTTTTGTTTGTTCTTGTTTATCATTTGTTTTGGGCATGAAGAAAACTTAGCTAGGCACCATACAAAATTGGACATTATTAGACTTTTTCCACCTCTCCAAATATTTCTTAGTGTTGAAACCATGCTTTCCACCTTCTGCAACAATAGTACTATGTTTGGTTCTTTTGGTTGGCCTAAGATTCATAATGTAAACTCTCTAGAAGTTTTTCTTTCTACTATTGTGTTTTATACTCCCACGAACAAATCTAGTTCATGATGGGTATGAATATGTCAGTGAACTAGAAAAGGCATCTTTTTATCTTCCTACAAAGTTATGCAAGAACCTTTCCAAGTAGAATTACATGCAATTATGGGTCAACAATAAAGTTTATGTTCCCATTGAGGATGAATCTCCTATATTGGATTCCTCTTCAAAAATATTTTCTCTTTCTTCTATTGATTCCTTTGGTCTAATGGTGAACTCATTGATTATTTATCCTTGACTTTGGGAACCCACTCATTTCTTGTGGTGTCCTTCTACTATTTGGGGTGAAGAGTGAGATGTAACTTCCGACATTTTTCATCCTAGTGCCCACTTACTTTACAATGGCTGCAATAATCCTGGACTACTACTTGGAAAGAATATCCTTTCTTCCTCTTTTGATATTAGCTTTCTCTTCAACTTATAAGGATTGTTAGCATTTATTAGCATGTTTTTATCAAATAATTGTTTTATTTCTATGCACATAGGATGTATTGATTAATATTGTTGTTTATTGTGGTGATGCCACTTGGTTTCTTATGTTGAGGATAGTTGAGAGATTGTCTCTAACTAGATCCGTTATTGTAATTAGGTACTAATTTTTAGTGCCTTGTTGAGATTTTCTCTCCAAGGTTGTTGAGTTACGAGCTATTAGAACCATGTTAGTTTTCTTGATGTAAAATCTATATAAGCTTGTGTGTTTCTTAAAAAAAACTTGGTAGAGATTTTAATTCACATGTATTGTGTAGAACTCTACTATTGAGTGGTTTTGATCCATATCATTGGTATCATAGAAACGTTTCGATCTAATATGGGTTTGAATATCTTCTCTCTACTTTTCCCTTACAATATAGAGTAGGTTTAGATATTGGATTTTGAAATTTATTTTATATCTAAGGTCCATTGTTGGAGATTTTTCTCAATCACAAGAGTTTCCTACAACAAATTGTTTCTTGTGATCTCCTAGAACTTCGATTTTGGTTTATTTTCTTCATCATTGAGAGTATTCTTCAAATATTAAGCTATTTTCAAGTTAAGGGTGGGATAAGGGATTGATTCTGTAGCTGCCATTATATGATGGAAAAATATTGCAAATCCAAATTAGGAGGAAGCAACAATGAATGGTGAAAGTAGCCTCCATGGGAAAGTATTGAAAATAGACTTTGTATATCTACTAGTATGAGCCATTGAATGAGGAAGCCATGTCATCCATATGTTGTAAATAGTGATAGTGAACTAGTCATGGATGTGAGTGCTAGCTATTGCACGGGTATTTTTTGCTTGTAGGGGATGCAAATATGTGTGTCCTTAAGATCAACAATTGGTTTCATGTTGTAGGAGATTAATATGCAATGAAAATGAAAAAGGGTGAGATTTGGAAGCTCCAAATGAGCATGGACTTATGGATTTGAGACATGTAAGATTCATTGTGTAGATATATTGGATCTATTAGTATGGAAAAAATAGATTGACTGGGTTGGTTGTACTATGTTTCTTATGCTTGCAAAAGGAGATGTGACTATCTAGTAACTTTCACCCACATGAGAGAAAAATCCCATATACTTTTGCTTGTGGAGATTTGATATGCTAACATTTGAAGCATGGAACTATTCTTTACAACATTCATGTATGCCCATATGCATTCCTCCTGCCTCAGCCTATACTTGCAAACATTGACTATACTAGGAGCATGGATGATCAAGTGAGAGATTCAAATCTATGTGGCCCATTGATTCCCATTTTTTTAGATGTAAAATTGATGCAAAATCTAATGAATCTTGTTATTTTTTTGTTTCATTAGATAACTACAATTTTGGAATATATAGAACCTATATAACCTATAATTCATAACCTAAGAAAGCATATGCCATGTATGGAAAATGCATTCCCGAAGGGTTATGAAGCAAGGGTGGCATGTCATGATTTATGAAACATCATCAGGTACACTCAATATGCACCCCAAGTTTTCAAATTCCTCTCTGCTTCCTCAAAAATTGAATTTTCTATGGAAAATAGAGTTCCCAAATCAGGGTGTTGTGACTTCGTAAAATCTATGCCGAAATTCACATAAATACTTTTGGTCACATCTAAAAACACATGGCTATAAGTTTTCAATTTTTTTATTATCCTAAACTTTCATATTTTTAAAACATCTCTTCAATTCAAGTTATGGATTTTTGAAAATGGCAAGTCGTTCTTTTTTTCATTTTCAAGAAATGTGAAATAGTGTAGGGTCCCTTAAGTAACATGTATAAATTTGGAGTATTAATGAATTTTCCCTTTAGATTGTGTTTCAAGGAGTAAAATGAATTAAATTAATGTGTAATGTGTATATCTCTAGATAGTTTTTAACTCTTATCCTTCCATAATAATCATTGAAATAAGAAATTTCCTCCATAATAATCATTGAAATAGGAAGTTTCCTTTAACAAATAATGTTAAAAAAGCACATGAGAAAGAGAGTTCAAAGTGTTGTATTTAAAATATAAATAATAAATTGTAATATATTCATAACATGATTAATATCACCATGGAGAAGGACCATCTCATAAATCACCCAAAGACTATATATATGCTTAAATCGTGGTGGAGAAATCTATACATTAATAACCTAATAATATAAATTAGAATGCTTAAATTGTGGTGGAGAAATCTATACATTAATAACTTAATAATATAAATTAGAATGCTTAAATTGGGGTGGAAAATCTAGATAGATAAGAAAAGTTGTTGATCCACATAAATGGATAAAGTAAGTGAATAAGAATCTCCAAGCAGATTGATAAGAAATTAGAATCCCAATCCCATACAATTGAATTTTGATTATAAAAAAAAAACTTAGTTTTAAAAACATGAAAGGGGTGTTTATTATTCTTCAAACTTGAAAACACAAAATTATATATTGATAATGCATTTGAAGGAAAAAAATATTTAAATGTAAATGAGTATCTAAAAAGAAATTCATTAAAAATGTACGTATAAGTTGATATAATATACAAAAGTTGAAGTGTGAATTATCCAATAAGCTTATTGATTATAGGTAAATTAGATATTATTAATAATTGCAAATTTTAATACACCTTAGATGAAGTATGCTAGGAGGGATAAAAAAACTCAAGATTAAAAAACTTTAGTACCTTTGCACCCACTTTAGTACATTTGCACCCTCCAACCATTTGACTACATCACTGTTTTCATCTTGCATTGTTTTCACGCCTTTCAAAACTTATTAAATGTGAGGTTAAGATAGTTGTCTTGTAGTTGTAATTGTGCACAATCACTTTAAATATTAAAATTTAGGAATATATGTTCACAAGTGTATTTGTCTACAACATTAATAACTGGTATAAAATTTAGGAATATATGTTCACAAGTCTACTTTTCTACAACATTTATAATTGATATGGCAATAGATATTTGTTTCACACATTTTTCATAATTTCTCTTTGTTTTAATTATTCTTGAGGTTAATTTCTTTATGTTCTAATTATTTTAAATGTTGAATGTTATTAGTCCTCGCCTAAAGGCAACAAGGGTTATTGTAATCCGTTGACTTTTTTTATTAGTTTTGCATGCAATTTATATATTTATTTTTAATATAACTTAAAGTTTAAGTGTTATATTGTATTTAACATTTTTTTTCTCGACCTACCAAATAGGTACAACATTATTTTTTAACAAATCAATAACTTTGAGGTTTTATTTGGCCTTATTTCAAAGAAAACTTGGGTTTTTGCATGCCCTTTGATACTCTTTACACGACCTCATCCTTGTTGCACTTTGATACTCTTGCCACGACCTCATCCCCGTTGCACTGTCATACTCTTGTCACGACCTCATCCCCGCCTATGTTAGAAATGTCTAGGGATATGCATGCCCTTTGATTCCCTTTATTTGTTTCCCTTTGATACTCTTGTCGTTGTTCTTTCCACTATTGGCCTCTGCTTGGAATGTCTTTATCTTGTCACTATTGGCCTCTGCTTGGAATTTCTTTCTCTTGATGATACTAGCGCTATCCATCTCTTTTGGTATTTGGTAGTGGGACAACATACATGTAGGTGGGTGGGTAAGAACATGTTGCAAGTTTAAATGTTGGTCTTAGGCAATGTGTCATTTATCTCACCATATGTATGGGTTGCTCACTATCTGACCATCTTTGTATGGGTTGTTGGCCCTTAGGCAATCCTCAAATTGACCATATTTGTATGGGTTGTTGGCCCTTAGGCCATCCTCAAACAATAGGGGATTTGTTTTTTTCAATTGGAACCCTCACCCTCATGTGTCCGGTGAGCCAGAAGAAATCCTGAATTTGTTGTTTAAGCTATAGTATTGCCTAAATTTATTGTTTAAACTGTAATATTAACACACACACACACACACACACACACACATATATATATATATATATATATATATATATATATATATATATATATATATTCCTACATAATTGTAGCTATATATGCATATATATATTTTTAATTTCTCCACTTTGAAATTAAAATCCTATTTATACACTCCATCCCCATGGTGTAAAGGAGTAAGTTTTTTATTTTATTGTGTTTTACCTCTCAACATAATTTAAGGAAGTTTTGGCTTAAGACACGAAATCCCTCACAGTAAATTCTAAATTTCTACCAGAATTTACAACCCACCACAAATTAAGGGATTCTATCCTAAATTGTAGGGAATGTAATGGCATTCATAGCTACACCATATGAAAATGCTAAATTTGTCTTATTTTTCAAAAACACAATTTAATATAAGGAAATTGCATATTTATTTCCCATTCTTTTCTTTATATCTATTTTAAAATGTTTTTGCCTCTTTTCAATGTTTGGCCTATTCTCCTAAGTCCAAACAAATGTATGAAATTTTCTCTAACTCTAGTGTTTAACATATTTTCCTAGGTCACTTGAGTGACCCAAGCCTTTTGACCTTCTTTCATATTTTCAACAACAATTTTATTTCCCTAATTTCAGGTTGTTTTGTGAAGACAATACTAGATTACTACTAACACTTGGATTCCTATTATATCGCAAGAGATTTGAGAGTTCTTAGTAAGAAAATATTGTGATAGAACATATATGAAAACCAATCTATTATAGCAAACTGACATCAATTTAATGGAAGTGCATTCATTAGGTAAAATTACCATCATAACACCATTTAATTATAACACTCTCCTGAACATATGAGTTTCACAAGCTATCCTTTAACATGCGATTGAATTCACACCACTCAGAACACATTTTCATAATATTACTAAACTCAACATTTACTGAAATTAAGCACAAAAATGCTTATCTGAAAACTAGGAAGTGTTGACAACTACTAAAGGGTGTGCCACTTCCCACCCAACCATAAGCATACTTGCACCTATTATCTCTACAGTTGGCCACACCCTAGCTAGAGTATGATTCCATGAGGGGAAATTATTTTGCTTAAAAAGTGAGAAAATATGAAGGCTTCTCTCCTTCATCTACAGTAAATTAGCAAGTCAAGCCTTCAATCCACCAAGAAAGGGGGCCTACTCTTGCCACAAAGAGCCACAATAACTGACACACACAACATTAGGGAGGCATTTTAGTACCCAACAGTCCCTCATTTCATTCCCTCTCAGTTCCTTCATGATTTCTCAGCGAATCACTAAACATTCATAGCCCCATTTATCAGCCTGATTTGAAGACAATTCCCAATGGTTCCTACACCCAACAAACACATTTCTCCACTTCTCTCTATTTTCTCGGAACCAAAGGAGTTTCACACATTCCTCTCCACTAAAATTTGGTTCCCATACCCAACCATGTGCGCCCCTCTCTTCTTCTCATGATATTCCTCCTTTTCTTGCCTTCTACAACAATATTTCATGGGTCAAATCCCCCAATTCGAGGGCCAGATCAGAAACTTCCAGATGGTTACTCTACCCATTCTCTCATTGATTTATGAGGAGGACCACCCAACCACCAGCTTGAATAGTAAATATATTTTATGGGACAAAGGACAATTCTAGGTTTAGACGTTTTAAATAAGCAGAGTACTGCTTGGCAGGGGTCATCTCAACCATTAATGGTTCCCCTCACCATTCCCTCTCATGGCATCATAACCTGTATGGGAAATACCCTTCAACAATTATTCAACATTTTCCTTTTAATATTAATAATAGAAATATTTAGATCACATCCTTTAGAAAAGGTTCGTCATCTTTCAAAATTCACACATAACATATCTATCAATAGTCTTTGGAAATAATAACAAGTATATTTACAAATTGGGGGGAACAAGGGTATTACAATCCCCTCCCCATTAAAGGAACAACACCCACAATGTTCTATCTACCACTATCATGATCTATGTGTACATCAATGAACAAAAATGGGTATGTTTGTTTCATGGCATCCTCCATTTCCCATGTAGCTTCATCTAGACCAAAGCGTTTCCACTACACCTTGACATGTGCAATGTTTTTTTTCCTGAGTGGGATCTCTTTCATGTCTAGTAGACATTGTGGCTATGGAAGGAATTATCCCTCTGGTTCCACCTGATCACAAACCAATGAATTATATGATTAGAACCATGTACACTTTTTTTTAGTAATAAAACATGGAAATCATTATGCACTTTCACTATGGGAGGAAAAGCTAATCTATATGCTACAGGTCCCAATATGTCCAATATTTCAAAAGGTCCACAAAATTGAGGTGCCATCTTGGCACAAGTTCCCATTCTCAAGGAACTTATTCTAGGTCTAATTTGGAGATACACATGATCCCCTACTTTGAACTCTCTAGGAGTC
>CBVK0100099711.1:5670-23457 GCA_900067695.1 Picea abies | reverse complement strand
ATGTACTATCCATATAGAATAGTATTAACTTCAAATTCATTGTCCTTAATCTCATTATTCCACAACTAATCATGGGTTCTCTTACTCCGCAAAGCATCTTCTTGTGAGGGCTTTCACCATAAGGGGACCACTTTGGAGTTCATCCATATTTACTTCTTATCAACCATGAAAAATAATAATGAGTCATATTTACATCAAACAATATTAGGTCCATTACCCAAACCTTTGTGCTACGGGGCTTTCTTCAAGGGTTGACAACAATGACAACCAACCTTAATCAACACTAGCGAGTTCAGTTCACTCTGTATTTTATTTTACGATATTTTCATATTTTATTATTTAATAGAAATTGATTATTATTGTATATTTTTCGTTTCTATGTCATTTTTGTGTTTCATTTCATTCCCTCATAAATCCAGATCAGTGGTATCAGAGTAGGTTGCTCCTTGTCATTTCTTAGTGCATGTCCCCAACAAGGTCATGGTATAGAGAGTTGGGACTTGGGTTAGTTTCTCTTGAGGAAAACCATCCCAAGTGTCCTCCCATGGAAAAATAAAAGATAGATCAGGGATCAAGAGATCCTATCAAGCTATTGTTTAGAGAATGCCTCATGCAACAAAGGAACAAGATGATGGATAATTTTTCCCATATCCTTTGTTGGCTTCCGACAAAAACAAACACGTCTTTGTCAAGTAGCCACTTTGGAGGTTTCACACCTTTCAAGGTAGATGTTAATTTTTATATTCCCATATTTTAAGGTCAGATAGATGTGTATGCTTTGGAAAAGTGGTTTAAATGTACTAGAAAGCTATTTCTCTTTTTATAATTTTTCCAATAGTGAAAATATCACCTTTTCTCTCTTGAAGGTTTTCCCCCATTGGTGGGAGTCTTACTGTGAGTAAAACTTCATAGAGAATTCAAGAAAATTTGGGGTTGATCCCATTTAGGACTCTATTATAGATTCAGTCAAGGAACAATATTACCCTTTTGGAAACTATGATGACCAGTACATGATATGGACAACATTGTGTCAAGAGAGTGGCCAAATAGTGTTGGAGATCACAAATAACCTCCACACCTTGCACACCAAGATAGGTATCAAAGAATTTGAGTGGAATTTGATTCTAAAATACTGTGGGGGTCTACACAAGTACATCCAAACAGAAATGGAGTTTATGTACATCTCATCACTGGGAGTCACTTATCGATATGTTGTCAAAATGGAGTAGAAATTTATGTATCAGAACAAGCGGGAGTTCGAGTTTGCAGTTCCAAAACAATCAAAGTATGGTAAATGTGGCCCTAACTAAAAAAACAACCAACCTCAATATAACCATCCCAAGCCATAGGAGAATAAGATTAACATGAAGAAAAAGAAAGATACCATAACGTGGTGTGATTTCCATAAAATACCTTGGAAAAAATCGATGAATGTCACTCGAAACAATCATTAATGGATGGGCTCAAAGAAAATGAGTTGAGCCTCAAATCTAAATCTGATTCCAAAAACAATAAAATGAAACATATCATATATGTATAACCCATTTATACTATCATGAACACAACTATCCAACCAAAAGAACCATATGATCCTAAGGAGGGGGAGCGCCTCTTCCATTCATAGATGTGGGTGAAGGGGACCACAGTACATTTCATTGTCAATCGTGGAAGGAAAAAGAACCTAATCTCATTCATCAAGTAGTTGGATATTTTGAAAAAATAACACCCGTAGGCATACAACATTAGGTGGCTTCTCTAGGGATGAGATCTCTACATCAACTAGTTATGTCACCTATCCTATGACATTAATCCATTCAAGGATGAGGTACTATGTGATGTTGCCCCACTAGAAGTTTGTGAATTTTTTTTAGGCCAACCATATAGGCATAAGCATCATGTTTTTTATGATTCTAAACCCCAAAGTGTCATCATAACTATAGGGGTTCATCTCTATAGAGTACCAGAGGTAGTTCCAAATACTATTGTAGTGAAATAGTGCATCAAATTAATCTCTCATAAAAGAAAGTTTATCCTCTTCACAATCTGGTTGGAAGGTGAAAAGAAGGACATTGTGACCACTACATCCTCAGTCGAAGACCTTTCTATCTAGAAGAAGTAGGTCGAAAATATTTTGTAAGTGCACAAATATATTCTTTCTTCACCTATGGTGGTGCCTCCTAATTTCCCAGTCAACAAAAGCTATAACAAAACCCTTCATAGAACTAAAAACCAAAACCATTTTTTGGTGTACTTGGGGTTCCAAAAATTACCCCCCATTGATATAGCTCCTCATGATGCATCTTCACCAACATATTTCTTCCATACTTAGGTATATCAAGCAGCTACATTGGTTGAACCGACCCAACCCCTCCAACAATAGGTTCATGACATCCTTCAACAAGCTCTGCAAAACAACTTCTTCATCAAGGCAAGCATCTCACCAAGGTTCAAATTCAGTAAAATATTCCCCATCTCCCATAGGATCTTAATGAAATGGGGAACATTAATTCCTAAAGGGGGATGAATTCTCTAGGTGGATATTTCTGTCCACCCACCTATTGCACTAGCTCAAAACATAGTTTTCCACCTTGGCATTTTTTCTAAGGTTTTTTAGGTATTGAAATTTTGGGACCATTTTGAGGGCCTAAATGACATTTTCTATCAACTAGTTGAGTCATAATCTGTACTCCTCAGATACACCTTTCCTACGGAATACCGAGAACCCCAAACAAATATTGTATGCAAAAGTTACACCCTTGGGAAGTTGACATATCAACTACCCCCATTAGGTCCTGCAAACCTTTTGGTATTTCATCTTCTGGGGTTAGGGTTTTCTCATTAATTCTTTATGTTGAAAATGAATTTCAAGCCTCATTGTAAATACATAATCTTCTTGAGAATCCACGTAGCCATCACATCTCTTCTCAGAGATAAACTACCACAATTCTAGTGAGTTCATTTCACTCTATATTTCCTTTTACAATATTTGCATATTTCATTCTTTAATAGAAATTGAGTATTACTATATCTTTATGTTTCTGTCTTATTTATGTGTGTTTTTTTTTCTCATAAATCTAGATCAACCAACCCTCTATTTTGTCAAGTACATGGATCTGTAAGGTCTACCTAGCTAGGGACAATAATGTTACTGTACAACTTGAAAGAAATGTATGGTATGTCAAATGCATGTTTCTCAACACTTTTGAGGTAAATAGCCACTAAGTCCCCTAAATTTGTAAGGAATATTGTCACATAATGAAGAAAGAAAAGGGTTTATTTTATTCATGATTAATGACAATGTACATTTCTATTTCCCACTAATTGCAAGTTATTCAAAGAAAAGGTACTTCTGAATGATAATGCCTTTCCTAGTTGATGCACAAAGGAAAATAAAAAGATGCAAAATGTTGGGTGTTGAGTACATATCACACAACACATGTATGAATCATTGTGTTAGCACTATAAGTAACACTTAGACTATTGTAAGTGAAAGCACAATACCCATTAGAAAATGAAATATAAATGTTTATAAAAGGTGGAAAATAGAGGCAAAACTCAGAAAAGAGTGTAAATCACAGATAACTCCATACAATATACACCAACAAATAAGACCTTCAATAAATTTAGATCATATTTTAAGAGATAACGTATGTAGGTGGAAGACTTGACAAGAAATGTGTAATATGTGTATCATGTACATCACGTAATACTGACACACATATGAAGAAAAGTCTTTGAAATAAGAACCTCTTAAAACAAAGAGAAATAATCTTATATATTTGTAAACAATATCACAATAGATCCTTTATTGAAACAAAGATAAAATCAGCTAGATGAATCATTCAACAAACTGTAACAAAAGTAAGATAGAAAAAGCATGATAAAGAAGTAAGACTGATTTCCATTATCCAAAGTATCTTAGGTTTGGTCCATAAAATAGGATATACTCTTTGCTACATAGAAAATATCAAAAACATATGAGTCCTCTCTCACCCCATTCGAACCTCTCTTCAGTCTTGCAATGCTCTTTTTATATCTTAAACTATCATTGTCATATTTACAATTCGAGTTACAACTTCCTCATAGGATCCATCTGCCTAAGGAAAGTGTGGCAACATGTATACAATAGAAAAGAAACAAAATGCTACTTTTCAGGATAATGATGGAAACTTTTGCAACATGTTCTTGATGGATAATGATGTATCCATTTGAGTGCATTTTCTTTGGGTGGGTGGCCTCCCATATCGAAAATTACCTTCAATAAGCCATTACTCATCCATATTTACATATGGCAACTTTATTTTCCCCCAAAATATCCAAAAACTTGAGTTCGTAACGCTACACTGCAAACTATCTTGAAATAACGAGTTCGTGGGGCCAAGCACTATGAACTTTCTTGTAGTGTCCTATTTCATTTTACCAAAGTATTTAACATCCCAAAACTATATCAGGTGTCCAAAAATGTTGTAAACTTCATAATCTTGATAATATTTATTAAAGGAAATCACCCAAACTCATAATCATGGTTTACAAAACGTAGTCATTACCAAAAATGTTGTAAAATGCATGAAACGGGAAATTTGACCAAAATTGATGTTGTTATGGAGGCTCAATATCTTCATTTTTTAATTCTAGATATTCTCCTAGTAGAAAACTTGGCCAGCATGTGCAGGTTTCTCTTGGCCAATTCTTCTTTAAAAGGTTGTAGTTCTGCCTTAAATTTCCTTCTTTGAGCTTGATGAGATATGTTCTACCTATAGATATTTCTAAATTGTCTGTGAAGTAGAAGGAATCTTATATCCAATAACTTGGTATTGTCAATGGTCTCATGGTAAATTCCCATCATCTCCTTAAGCTTCTTCCTAGAATCCAAGTATTCCTTCTTCAATTTATCAACTTCATCTCTTACTTCCTTGAGCTTCCTCTGGAGCCTCTTGAAGGTGGGATTCCTTTCATGCTGAGGAGTAGTGATATCAACAATTTCAATAGGCTACTCTTTATATTTAGATTTTCCTTTTTGTTGAGTTAAGGTCTCTCTTGCATCATTCTTCACAGGGACATTTTTCTTGGTTATTGCTCTAGTAAAATGCCTCATAGGGTTAACTTTGTCTGCAACAATGGGTGAGGGAAAAACAATCTTTCTTCCTCTTGGGCTTGTAGGTTTTCTTGAAGGAACCTCCATAGGAATAGGATTTTCCATGGGTGAATCTTATCTATATTAAGTTTATGAAGGCCCTCTTAATTCTGCTTCATTTGTGGCTCTATCAGCTTTATCAGTCATACTATACCTTTTCTTCTTGCTAACCTCTGGATGCACAGTCTTCTCAATAGGAGTAAGACTTTGTATCTTGTACTGTGGAGTAGAGGAAATATCTATTTGAAATTGTGATGAAGTGAGGATTGCTTTTCCAATTAGTGTTTGTCGTTCTCAACTCCTCCATTGCTAACATCTTAATAAGGCCAGAATGAAAGACACTAGTGTCTACTTTCTTTGACTTGGATTGAACTTTGTCAAACATCTTACCAATGCTTCTAAAAAGATAAGATGGGAGGTTCATGGATTCTTTCCTTATGAAGTGTAACAACAACCTGATGTGGTATTGATATATCATGTTAAACCCCCCCTCACAGGTGAAATACTTCAAGATGACCTTCAACATCTTTTCAAAACCTTCAAGCATGTTTCTTTTGGGTACCCCTTTGGACAAGTTGTCCTCTTGATACTTTGGCTTAAGGAATTCCTTGGAGAAGGAAGCATTTAATGACATAACCTTGAACCATGTTTCTCCACTATTGGGTATCTTTGTTGCAACATAGATGGAATTCTATGGAATATCAATTCTAACATCCCCACTTTGGTTTTAGTCCAATTAAAGTTGATTGAAAACTCTCTAGATACCTATGGATGCCCCCTCTACATGTTTTGATAGAAATTATTGCAACCTACCCTCTAAAAGGCTTCCCAGAAAAACATTTCATAGTTAAGGAGTTACATATCATAAGGCTATGTACTTACAATCTACACTCCCTTGTGAGTCTTCTTGTGTTGTTGACTGTCCATACTACTGCTTGAAAAATACTTTTCTGCAAATTGTTTATGACAACTAATTGTGTGAAAACAAATAATACAGGAATTTAAGGTTTTGATGACAGAATTATATTCAATAGGTTGGCCTTGTACAAATATTAATACACCTTATTCTATACACATTTAGGAATGAGACATGGAATTATTCAAGCATGAGCGATAAGGAAAAGAAGCTAAGAGTTATAAAAGAAGGGAGAAAAAATATAAATCTCTACTTAAATAGGTATTTCATCAACATAAAAATTGGTTAGCAATAATAATAATGTGTGCAAATTTAAGCCTTCTTCAACAGATGATCAACCATACATTTAAAGTTTGCTAGGGGTAAAAATTCACTCTTTTAAGGGTGGAATTTTAAGGATGCAGAAGACAAGGGTTTCAGCAGTTCTAGAACAAAGGGTTCATAATGCCATGTTCACAGCACCAATTCACAACACCAAATTCAAACATGAATTGCACACTTTAAGGAGACTATTAGAAGATCCATGACATAATCCCTGAAAATTTTGTTAAAAGATGGTGCTGAAAACAACGAAATCTCC
Source organism: Picea abies (assembly GCA_900067695.1). NCBI lineage: Eukaryota > Viridiplantae > Streptophyta > Pinopsida > Pinales > Pinaceae > Picea > Picea abies. The sequence goes on along the minus strand of CBVK0100099711.1, from coordinate 16,827 downwards.
TTTGAAATGATTCTTAGCTACAATGATAACAATTGAATGCGTGAGGTACTTATGAGTATGTTGTGAACTCTCCTGGTGAGTTGGAATCACATAAAATTGACTTTGACTTGACATTTAAACGGATGGATGGTGACAAGGATAAACTTGCGTACAACTTGGAGGTGTGACATGTCAAGGTAATGATGTAAGGTGTTACTCATAGGGACTTTATTTACCTTGTCATTATGTCTAATTACATGACTTCAAGACTCTTAAACTAAGTCTGAACCAAAATTTATCTTATTCAAATCAAACTTTAAGTTATGAACATAACAAGAAGACATAAAAAACTATGACTTATGTAACCCTATGACTCAAGAAACAAAACTAAAATGATTTTGTAACCCCTACAATTCTATGTGTTAACATCTGGCTCCACAAGGATGGCATGCTCCTTGTGAGCTACCAAGAACATGCAGTTCCAGTGCCTTATCCATGGGCTAGGATTCATTATTGAAATAAAATAAAACTAACTAAAGACTGATATTTACAATCAAAGGAAACCACTCATCACTTTAGGAAAAGTATTTCTTTAGAAAATTCCCATTGACTAGGCCACCAGAAATTTTACTTCCAAGCTCTACAATTTAAAAGTGTTATTTTGAACAAATTTAGAAATATTGAAAGGACCAATCCACAAGGATTCAAATTTACCAAGTTTACCCTTATATTTCCTTTGTGCATCCCATTTGAGTACCAGGTTTCCCAGCTAGAAATATTCTTTCTTCACCTTCTTGTCAAAAGCTTCTTTCATTTTTTGTTGATGGTTTTGTGCTTTATCAAAGAGATTCTCCATGGTTTTTTGTACTTCCACTAACTAATGCATCCTCCTAAACATTTCATCTGGATCTCCTTGTTGGTCTTGAAGAAACTTTTCCACAGGTAAGGATAGTTGAGTAGGAAAAACAACTTTATCTCCATAGACAAGCTAAAATGGCGTAGTGCCAATTTATCTCTGGGTAGTTACTCTATCTTCCCATAGATAAAACTTCAGCTTTGAATTCCGTGACTTTTCTTAATCCTCCAACAGATTTATGATGATCTTTACTAGGATTTTATTAGAGTATTTTGCTAATTCATTACCTTGAGTGTAGTATGGGGTAGAGTGAATAAGTTGAATCCTGATATTTTCACAAAACATCACCAGAGGATCAACTTTAAAAGATGCAACATTATTAGTAAACATTTTGTTAGGAAAACCAAACCCTGAAAGAATGTCTTCCATGAAGCTAATGACTACTTTATGTGTTGCATTTCTTGTGGTAATGGCTTATATCCACTTGGTGAAATAATATATAGCAGTCAAAATCCAACAATGTTGACCACTTGAATATGGATGGATTTATCCAATGAATTCTAATCCCCAATGTTGGAAAGGACCAGATACCACTATGGGCTTCAGAGGAAAAAATTTAAGTTGTTGCTTGTCTGAGAATTTATGGCATTTATCACAGGTTCTGATGTTTGCACACACATCAGTGAATAAGTTAGGCCAAAAATAACCAACTTTAAGTATTATGTATTTTGTAGTCCTCCAAAAATGATGACCTCCACATAGTCTATCATGAAAATCAATCATGGTTTGTTTTTCCTCTTCTGGATCAAAGCATCTTAAAAGAACCCCTATGGGATATTTATAATACAGAACATGATCAACAATGCAATAACTGATTGTTTTAATCTTTAAATTCCTCACCTTAGTCTTCTCAAGTCCAATAGGAGGCTGCAATGTTTGCAAGAAATGAATGAGATCCTTGCACTAACTACACTCTGTCAAATTTGGGTTGATATGTGAGTTGTTGTTAGTAATATCAGTTTGTTGATTTTTAGAATTAGTATTCATGAAACTAACCCCAAGTTCCTTACAATTTGATTCAACTAATAATCTAGCTAAACCTTATCCTTTCACCATCTTGGTAGGTTTCATCTCAAGATAAAAATCCAGAATTTTAGCAATCCACTTACTCCTTTTTCCATCTATGTCAGGCTAAATCATAATTTATTTTATAGATATTGAAGGGGCATAAACAATAACTTTGGAATGCATAGCATATACTCTCAAAGATTTGAGGCTTTGACCAAAGAATAATCTTACTTCTCCATGATATCATATCTGACTTCAACATCTCTTAAAGATCTGTTGAAAAAATAAATAGGTTTCTCCATTCCATCTGATTTTTTTAGGAGGATAGAAGCTAATGTATCATTTGAGCAAAAATAAAATATAAGAAATTATTTTGAATAATCATGATTGATTAGAACAGGTTCCTTAGCTAGTTCTTGTTTAATTTTCTCAAAATAATTCCTAGTTTCAAGTTTCCATTTTACCTCATTCCCCTTTTTCAATATGGATGTGATAAATTTGACCAACTCAACAAAATTGGATATGAACCTTCTACATAAGTTTATCTTACCTAGGAAGGACTGAATTTATTTATTGGACCTAGGGAGAGGCATAGTCTTAATGACCTCTACTCTACATGGGTTAATTATTACCCCTTCAGCTGAGACAATATGTCCCAACAACTTACCTTCCTTCATAGAAAAAAGGGAATTCTTGGGATTAAGTGAAAACCCATATTTTCTTCATTTCAAGAAAACCTTATCTGAATGTTGATAATGCTCTTGATCATATTTTGAAAACATGGTGAGGTCATCCAAGTAAATCACCACAAACTTATCCTTTTATCCAATAAAAGAAATATCCATCGCATCCTGGAAGGTTTCCCTGCATTCATGAGACCAAAGGGAATGTTGGCATACATCAATGTACCCCAAGTATTGGTGAATGTTCTCTTATTCCTGTCTTCAGGTAATAAAAAAATATGATTGTGTCCTGAAAATCCATCAATCATGGACATCCTTGCTGAGCCTATCACCCTTTGCAAAATATGCTCCATCTTAGGAAAGGGGTAATTATATTTCCTGGAAAACCTATTTAAATTTATGAATTCAACACAAAGTATGATTTCACCATTGTTTTCTTAATAGGGACTATATTAGTTATCCACTCATAATACCTCAAAGGTATAATGATCTGAGCATCAAGCAATTTTTTGACCTCCTTCTCCATAATGGGAAACAACATAGGACTAATCTACCTTAGTTTCTGTCCAAATGGTTTGGTATCATCATTCAAGGGTATTTTACGCTCAATAATGCTTGTATCATAAGCTTTCAAATCCTCATGATTCCAATAAAATACATCAACAAATTCCTTTAAAAAATTGATATACTCAGCCCTTTGTTTTTCTGACAGACTACTAGACAAGTTGACATACTTGGGATCCTCATCAGTACCTAGATTGCACTCTGTCATATCAACATCTTCATTTGAACCTCTCACTTTCACATCCACATCATTGTTATCAAATAATCTCTCCAAAGTAATCAATCCTTTGGGAATATGATTTCTAGGCAACTAGACAATCTTGTGGTTTGCAATCTTGTTCAAGAATTTATTAGCATGTGGACTATTTTCATCATTTGGGTCTTGATCAATGTGAAGTGGAGAAAATTACTCTATTGTTTCCAGAAATATCTGTATTTCAATATCATCTTCAAAAACCTTACAATATTTAACATGTTTAGGTATAGAATGCCTATACTTTACCTAAACATCATACTTGAGTTTTGGAGGTAGTGGCATTTTAAAGTTACTATCAAGAATAGCTAGGGAATGAGCCAATGTATTATCTTTTTTGGGAACAAAGGATATGTTGAAAGCTAGGAATAAATTTTCAATAAGATCCCATACCTCATTCATGTGAGTCCTTGGTCTTGGATTATTTTCTTGATATATATTTCTGACTTGATGCACAATCAACTTTGCATCTCCAAAAATTGATAATTCTTCAATTTCCATATCTTTAGTAGCCCTTAGCCCCAAAACTAGGGCCTCATATTCTGCAATGTTGTTTGTGGTTTCAAATTCCAAATTAAAAGACAAATTTATGACTTCTTGAGATGGATAAATGAAAACAAATCCAGCACCAACACTATCTTTAAAAGATGGCCCATCAAAATACATTTTCCAAGTTTGAGCACATTGTTTGACTATTTCACATGGTGTTGGTGATTGCTTTCTAATTTCTAGTGGTGACTAAGGAAGATCAGTAAGCTGCAAAATGCTAGATCCAAAATCAATGTCAACAACATAAATAGGATGGTTTTTGGGATTACCTTCATCACTAATAATATAATCCATTTGTTCTTATCTATACAACCTTTTGTGTTCACCCCCAAAGATTGGTATTGTGGCATATCAGAGATCCATTTGCAATGTCCCTCCCAACATTTTAATCCATGATCTGGACAATAGCATCCCAAAATTGGGGGCAACATATGCAACTACAATATCCATGACTATACTCTTCATGGGTAGTTGAAAGAGAGTAACAACCAAATCTTTAATCACCCCAAGGAATTTCACCTTTATTGAGTCAAAGGAACATAGATCGTGATATTCCTTGGTGATTTCTAGACCTAGTTCATCCATGACAGACTTAGGCATTAAGTTATGGTATGCACCTAATTCCATAAGGTAATTGTGAAAGATTTTATCATGTACTTTCAATGAAGTGTAAAAAGGATGAGAGGAGTCATATCTATATTCTACTAGGGGCCCCAATATAGCTACAGTTTTTTCATCCTTGCAAATTTACTGAATCTGTTGAATGGGAAGAAAATTCACGCTGCAACATTTTAGAAATGGACTTCCTAAAATCTTCATTCTTTATCAACTCTAGGAATGGGACTGGAATTTTTATTTTCTGGATTTCATTCTCAAAGTTAAAAGAAGATGGGGATTTCATAATATCTTTGATTTCTTGAACAGGGGATTTAATCACAGGCTGATTCTTTTTTTCTTCATTTCCTTTCTTTGGTGCAACCGTTGTTTTAGTATAAGTTTCTAATTTTTTGGGTTGATTCGATGTACTAAGATTTCCCTCCTTTTGTTTTGACCTCAAATTGTACTTGTTATGAGTTTAATTTGTTTTCTCTCCCTTACTTAACTCATTTAGTTAATTTTTAATTAGATACTCTTCATAAGCATATTTAGTTATATGAGGGGAAGTAGATGTGTCCCCTAGATAATGAAATTCTTGATCTGCTTCCATATTTTTTCCTTCTTCATCATCAACTAGATTGTTTTGAACAAGGGCCTGAACCTTTTGATCTTCTCTATTCCTCTGATCTCTTTGAAGAATTTGAGGTGCATTGTTGTGTCTTCTGAAATTGTTTCTATTTCTAAAATCTTATGTATTTATATTTTCTTGTATCCCTTCAAGTTTCAGTTTTTCCATTTCTGTAGAAAGTGACTTGACTAACTTAGTCAATTCATGAACCTGGGGGTTAATTCCTAAAGAATCATAAGTTGAAGATTCTACTTTTTGTTTCCTCTTATCCCTATCAGACTTACCTCTTAATTTATATTCTACCAATATGTTTGATTCCACTTCTAGAGAAACATCTTTTATATGGGCTAGTGAAGTAGACCTCCTCTCTCTCAGCAGAAGACAAAACTCGGGGTCAAATGAACTATAATAGATTATTTTTGTAGAATTTCCAGTAGGCTTGATCTTAATAGGGATTTTAATATACATTTTTTTAAACCTCTTTGAAAATTCTAATATTGATTCACCTTTTTTTCTTTTTAAACGCCCAAATTCTGTAATATAATATAAAAAGTCTTTACTGTCACCCTGATGCCTGAAAAACACATCATCTAGAGATTCAATCCCATCAATTTATCCAGGGCATAAACTCCTAAAACATTTTGTAGCTCCACCATCAATACTTTGTACAAAATCTCTCATCCAAACATCCTCATTCTCAATATTCAGATTATCACCATAGCTATAAAATGCTGCAAGGTCTTCTTCTGTAATGATATCTTCTTCTCCTGTGAACTTGGGAATATAGTTTAGGTAATATTCTATTGGGAGAGAATTCATAGGCTAAGGAAACACTATAGGGGAATACCTAGTATCCACAATGGCATCCATTTTATTTCGAGGATGATTAGCCCCTACCATTTGATTAGCAAACGAAGGATTTTGAATTCTAGGAGAAGTAGGAGGTCATTTGAGAGGTAAAGATACAATATGTATAACAGTTAATTTGGAAAAAGGAACAATATCAGATGGAGGATTTTCAGACTTAACAAAAAATGTTTGGGTCTTGGATGAGGATGGGGGAAACTCAAGAGGAACTGAAGTTCCTTCTTATTTATTCAAAACAAATTTAAAAGAATGGGTAGAAAGAGAACCTAAGAGAGGAAAATATTCGAGAGTCTCAAGCCTAAAACAATTTACAACTTTAGGGGATCCAAGAACATCAAAATTTTCAATACTTTCTTCTTTCATCTTAGGAGAAAAAGATGAATATTCTATAGGGAAATATCCTAGTTTTGAATTACAGGAGTTTAAGCAATATCCAAATGAGAAATATGAGAAACAACAACTGGCGTATGGAAAGAAGAGTTAGGTAAATTTATAGAAGTACCTGAGGATTTGGAAGAGGAAGATCCTTTCAAAACTTTTCCCTTCTTTAAGATGTTTTATGGATCAACTTCAGGTGCATCCATAGGTGACTGTGGATTCAACCTCGTGTTCCTACCTTTGGGAGCCACAACTGAACTTTGGAGTCGCCAGGTGAAAAATGTAGTATTATGTTTATTTATTACTATGCAACATCAAAATCAATATTTTCTCTTTTCGTACAACCCAGGGAAATATATTCAATCCGTTCCTCGGTAACAACACCAAAATTTTTAGCACTAGAAGTCACACTTAGACTGATGTAAGTTCAAGACCAGTACACATCATAAAATGAAATATAAATGTTTATAAAAGGTGGAAAATGGATGGAAAACTCAGAAAAGAGTGTCAAACACATATAAATACATACAATATACACTAGCAAATAAGGCCTTGGATAACTTCAGATCAAGTTTCAAGAGATAAAGTAAGTAGGTGGAAGACTTGACAAGAAATCTGTAATATGTATATCATCTACATCAGGTAATACTAACACACATATGAAGAAAAATCTCTAAAATAAGAACTTCTTAAAACAAAGAGAAAGACTCTAATATATTTTTAAACAATATCACAATAGATCCTTTATTGCAACAAACATACAATCAGTCAGATGAATCATTCAACAAACTATAATCAAAGTCAGATAGAAAAAGGATGATAAAGAAGCAAGAATTATTTCCATTATCCAAATCTTCTTAGGTTTGGTCCATACAATAGGAGATGCTCTATGCTACATAGACAATATCAAAAAAATATGAGTCCTCTCTCACCCCATTCGAACCTCTCATCAGTCTTACAATGCTCTTTTTATAGCTTAAATTATCATTAACAACTTTATAATTCGAATTACAACTTCCTCATAGGATCCCTGTGACTAAGGAAAGTGTGGCAACATGTATACAACAAAAAAGAAACAGAATGTTACTTTTCATGATAATGCTGGCAATGTTTGCAACATCTTCTTAATGGCTAATGATGTATCCATTGAGTGTATTTTCTTTAGGTAGGTGGTCTCCCAACTTGCATCTGACCTTGAGGAAGATGGTACGCATCCATATTAACATCTGAAAACTATATTTTCCCACAAACTCTCCAAAAAATTGAGCTCATCACTGCGTTGTAATTGTCCTAAAACAATGAGTTCACAATGCCAAACAGTGTGAATATTCCTATAGTGTCCTGTTTAAGTTTACCAAGGTCTTTAACATCCCAGAACTATATCAGGTGTCCAAAAATGTTCTAAACTTCATAATCTTGATAATCTTGATTAAAGGAAAGCACCGAAACTGATAATCATGGTTTACAAAACATAGCCATTACCAAAAATGTTGTAAAATGCATGAAACAAGAAATTTGACCAAAATTGATGCTGGTTGTGGAGGCTCAATATCTTCATTTTTTAATTCTAGAGCTTCTCCTGGTAGAAACCTTGGCCAGCATATCATGTTTTCTCTTGGTCAATTCTTCTTTAATAGGTTGTAGTTTTGCCTTCAATTTCCTGATTTTAGCTTGATGAGATATGTTCTACCTATAGGGATTTCTATGTTCTCTGTGAAGTGGAAGGAATATTTTAGCCAATAACTTGGCGTTGTCAATGGTCTCATGGTACATTCCCATCATCCCCTTAAGCTTATTCCTAGAATCCAAGTATTCCTTCTTTAATTTATTAGCTTCATCTCTTTCTTCCTTGAGATTCCTCTTGAGACTCTTGAAGGTGGGATTTGTTTCATGTTGAGGAGTAGTGATATAAAAAATTTCAATAGTGTGCTTAGAAGATTTAGATTTTCTGTTCTGCTGAGATGAGGTCTCTATTGCATCATTGTTCATAGGGACATTTTTCTTGGTATATGATCTATTAAAAGGCCTCCTAGGATTAACTTTGTCTGCAGCAATGGGTGAGGGAAAAACAAGCTTTCTTCCTCTCAGGCCTATGGGTTTCCATAGGAATAGGATTTTCCATGGTTGAATATTCTCTATATGAAGTTTGAGAAGGACCTCCTGCTTCTTCTTCATTTGTGGCTCTGTTAGATTTACCAGTCATAGTAGAAAATGAATCATATTTTTTGTTAGGAAACCCATGCGAATTTTTGGTTTCGTTGCTCACATGATCATACTTTGAGGTTTTGTAAGAACCTATATTTCTATATCTCACATGATCACTTCTTCCATAATCTCTACAATATATTTCTTCATGACCAAAAATTTTGCAAGAGAAACAATATCCAAGAAAGAGATTTTGGTACCGATTTTTGAAAGGTCTTCATGGTGTAACTCTTTTGAACTCATTCTTATTTTTCTTGTAAGAATAATAGGGTTTCTACTAGTCATGATTTCCTTTCCTTCTATTGATTTCATGGTTTGTGTATCCTTTGAGAATATTAGCATAGATTTCATTATTTTCTTCATTTTATTTTTATGAGGGCTTTATGACTTTAATTCTTGCATCTCCCTCTGTGGTATTTTGTTGATCTTTGTAGGAGAGACCTTTCTTGATGAATGGTGACCTTTGGAAACTGAGAAAATTATCTAATGTTTCAATACTCTTTCCAAACTTCAACCTTCTATTCAACTAATAATGTGTTTTCTCTAGTTCCTTTCTTAAGGAAACTATTTCAGATTCTAGCTTCTCACACTTTTCTTCCTTTTCTTTTAGTTGGCTTCTCACAACTTCTTCAATCCTCTTTACCTCTTCGAGTGGATTCTTCAAGATAATAACTATATTCTTTGTTACTTCAAGATCATGATCCTTCTTTGCGTGTTTCTACAATTTCTCCTTCAACTTTATATTCTCTTCCCTAAGTCAGACTATTTATTCTAAGGAACAAATGAGTTATACTTCAAGATACACTTCCCCATCAATGTCTTCTTCTTATAAATCTATATTTTCTTTCTAATTATCTTCATTTTATTAATCAATGGGTTTTGTTTCCATGGTTATGGAGAGAGATTATTCTTTATCATCACTAGCTTCCCTTTCTTTGAATTTTCTAGGTCCTCCTTTTAGCTTTCTCACAACTTGTTCTTCTTTTATCTCTAACTCACAGGAGGAAAAATCATCCGATCTCTCTTCACTAGATCTCTCTTCATAAAAATTTTGTAGCTTGTACAAAATATGTTTATCTTATGTACACTTTATTACCTTGACAATATCATAATCTAATAGGCCACTCAAGATGACCTCTATTTCTTTTTCATTGTTTTCATTTGGCTCCTTCCAAACTTCATTTGATAACTGTTGGCAACCAAATTTTAGTGTCATTTCATCAATATTTAAAACACAGTTTTGACGAAAACGAATTTTTAGTAGTTGCCTCTTTGTGTCTTTGAAAAATCGCTTGATTGGTTGTTGTGTGTCTAATTTTATTCTTTTTAATAAATTTCTCGTTAACTCTTTCTTTAATTTCATGGTTGTTAAAGCATAAAATTGAAACAATCTTATCATAAACACATCATACAAATTCTAATTTTTCTCTTTGTGAAATTGGATGAGTTTTTAAAATACCTAATGATCTTAAAAGCCTTCAAGGGTATTGAGCACATTGTTTTGTGAAATGTTTCTTTATCATTAAGATATGAGTTGATCACCTTTGGGTTATGTCTTGATCGTTTTTTTTCATTTGGAGTTTTGATTGTCACTTACGACCTCCACAATTTATTTTGAAACTAAACTTTGATATAATTTTGAAATTTGAATGCTATCCCCTATTGTCATATTGCAGTCTAATCACTGTTGTGCAAGACTGTTAGCCGGGCTCCGAAAAATATTACTGGCTTGAGCTCGCATTCATTACATCATTGGTGGTGCTTTATTTTTAGGGTTAGGTTGTCAATAAAGAAGGTGGTTTTCCATTACGCTTTCCCTCTGGTTCAGGGTTCAATCAACACCCAAAGTGGTAGTCATGGTGGTCTTCTCCCAAAATCATTGTTATCGGGCCACCTCTGATAATGAAAAAATTATTGTTTGTATCTTGTGGTTTCAAACACGAGATCCTCCTTGCTACACCAGCTGGTATATCATGACCAAGTCCATGGCCCCTATGGTAAGGATAGATTTGAATGGCTCACAATCCATGCTCTCCCACGATGATGTTTTGGATGATCTCGTGGTCTATGGGTGGGTTAATTTTATAAAGTCGTTCGAGGGATTTAACCTTCAAATCACCCAATATTGTTCCCATACCTTCGATGGTACCAGAGCCAAAATTGGTAATTTATAGTTGCAAGTCAGAGAGGAATCAATTTCACAAGCCACTGGTCTGTCACAAGAAGGAGATCGTTGGTTCAAGAATTTAAAAATTGAAGGTATTCCTTGGCACCTGTTAATGATTTCCAGGAATTCATGCTACGATGTCAAAGGTACACCCATAAACTTGTTCAAGCCTCGATGGCATGGTTTATTATTAATTATCAAGCAATTTGTTACCTATGAGGGAGGATATGGATTGATTTTTATGTTTCGTATACGTTTGTTAATGGTTTTCTTAGGGTTTATTATAAACATTCCTTTATATATGCTCAAAATGCTTCAAAAGATGGCTAGATTTAATCAAAGGAAATACCCTAATTCACAGTC
>CBVK0100099710.1:0-23457 GCA_900067695.1 Picea abies | reverse complement strand
TCTGGTATATTTATAGTTAAAAATAAAATAAAAATTGTAATTTGATTTATAATCTCTATGTACTAGTTTTTAATGTAATATTACATTTATGTTATTGAATATAACATTAACGTATAACAAACCCATTTTAAATTAAAAATGAATTCAAATTCCAATTAAGTATCATACTTATTAATTTTTAAAAATTATTATTTATTATTTTTTTTTTCATGTAATATATTTTATAGGAAAATTTATTGAATACTTTCGCTCATTTCAAGGACGGTATCCAGGGTAAACCAAATTCTATAGAATCTTGAAACTTTGTCATGTCATTTACAAAAATAAAACTTGGCTGAGGAATATAATGTTCCATCATACAACCACTCAAGTTAAGGCTCAATTGACATCACACTTATTAATTATACAAAAAAACATAATATTTATAACTTGTTTAGTTATTATAATCAATGAGCAATTTATCAGGTTAAACTATATATTTTTTTTTCAAGAAGAAAATCCTCTCTCTCTCTCTCTCTCTCTCTCTCTCACACACACACACACACACATATTCACATTAAAGTTAGGAAAAATGCTATACTTAATTGACATCATAGTTAATTGAGCTCTACCCTTTCAGTTCTCACCTCGATCCCAAATAACAATTCTATAGCTTGAAACTTTATAAAAAGGGATTTGCAAATATGACAAAGCAGACTAGAAATATGGTTGATAAAGGGGTTTCAAAAAAATAGCACGTAAATATGGGTTAACTCAAGAGAAAGTGCACCCTCTACAAAGGCACTCATAGAAATGGATTTAATGACACCATGAGCCATGAAGTAAGCCCTGAAACCATATCAATATCACACTTACTCTTGAAGGGTTTTTACTTTCCTTGTCACTCTCGGGACCTATTCCTCTACCTGGGTTATTTTATTTCTTGTCTATGTGGCACACCTAATAGGGTTGGATGAAGGCCTTGTCAACTTACATGGGGTCCTAGGATGGTGTGATGCTTGAAGGGGATACTGAGGTGAACTTTCTTACATGGATTATATCTTAAGTTACAAATTACTTTGCATGCTTTAAGGAATGATGTTTCTCATGAAATTTGGTTAACCCTGTTTTATGCTTTGATTTGTTTTGGATGACCCTGACATGGTTCCTTGAGGGACATCCTGGGATTGTACCCAGGACATTGTGTCTTTATTTTGAAGGCCTTGACACGTGTGATGGAGAGAAATGAGTCATCCAGTGACTCACCACCCTCAGCCATCAACTCTCGCATTCTCATAAGCTTGAATGATGGACATATGGGCTTGGTATCAACAAATTTAGTCATGATGACACATGTATGGGTTGGAATCCCATAGGCTAGTAAGATATCTCATTCCTCACTAATAACAAGGACGTTGCAATGTCAAGTAGTCATGGACATGACAAAGACAAGAGGTAGCTCCCTAGGACCTAGATGTAGCTCCTAGATCTTGAATGTTAGCCCTATTTTGGTGATGATGTCACCTTATAGGCATGACACAATAGGGCTTGGTGCACACATGGATGGTTGACATGACTCAAGGTGAGGAGATGCATCACTTTCTCCCACCTTGCTATGGATTGGTGCCACATGAAATTTCAAGGTATCTTCCTTTCCCATGAGGGATTGAAGTCTCACATGTGTGGCCTCGTGTGATTTATTTTTTGAATTTTAGCAATTGTAAAGGTTAAATGAGGGGTCATCCCCACTTAAAACGTTTTTATGTTATGTTATGTGGATAAAAGTGTAGAGCTATGCAATATATAAAAAGGAAATCACTCACTTTCATTTTGGATCATCATTGTCTCACCATTTCTGAAACTACTTCTAAAATTTTCTCCCTTTTGGGGTTACTAGCTCTTTCTCTCTCATGTGTTATGCTTGGAAAGGATCTTTTATGGATGGTTTGATGATTTGGGATGGATATTTCTACAATTAGGGTGAAATTCTCTTGGTTTCTTGGATGAAGTAAGTAAATTTATGCAATTCTTTTTTATTCTATTAATGTTTATGGTGAAATTGTTATTTTGTTGCAAGAAGTCTTGTTTATTGAAACCCTAAGAGAGGAACATAAGTGATTCTTCCTCTCACAAGGTTATATTTTTCTAGAATTGGTTAATTTTCTTTGCTAGGGTTAGAACCCTAAATCCCTAAAGTGATAGCATTTTAGGATTTTATCTCTAGATAATTGATCTTTGACCTAATTGAAGCTACAAGAAGGGAGGAATGATTTCTAGGGCCCAAATGTGCTTGCACCCTAGACATCCTTCTACTTAAGATCTAAAGCATAAGGCCCAAATGTGCTTGCATCTTAGGGTTTATATCCTACCTCTTGGTTTCAATTAGATAAACCTTCAATATCGGTTTCATTTGAAGACTTCATAACCCTAGAAAGGCACTAATCTTGAAACATCTCTTGTGGTGAACTAATTGATAAACCTCTCTCTCAAAACTCTCAAGCATTCTAATGACTATACTAACTCTAACCCTAGAAAACTAACTAAATTACTTGTTGTTGTTATAAAAGTTTACTACAACCATCTAAAATCACATTAATTTGTTGCATACACTCATCTAAAGGTGTCTTAACTCACTCAGGATTTTCCTTTAACAATTGGGTAACATTTCATTGGTTGCATGCTTACTTTTCATGGTCAATAGTGGTATTTTTGAGCACTTATTATTGTTGTTGTTACAAATTATTTATTGTTGTTATAAGACTGGTTTACTGTTGCAATTTGAAACAACCATAACAATCTAACTTGTATAGTGTCTTAAAGAGGTTAGTGTTGTATTAGTTGGCTCCGAAGTTTTTATATATATGCTGCAAAGTGTTCTTGTTCCAGGAAGGTACAACAAATTGCTTCACAATCTATTTTTTCCCTTAACCTAGAATAACCATTCAGTGATCAAGACAAGGGACGATAGTATTGGCTACTAAAATTTCTATTTGATCCCTTGAGGTCACCATGTAATCCTCCCTTGTGGTGGGATTTTCACAAGTACAAATACCGCGATAATATTTTGGCACCGTTACTGGGGAGGATTGAGTCATTATTGTCAACAACATATCTTTGGTAAACTTCTCTCGAAATCCTTATCTCACAAGTTTACCTGGTGACTCCACTGAGGGTAATTTCCTCACCTTCCTTTGATGATCCTCTTGGAGGAATCATCTAGCGACTCCACTAATAACAACCCATACCGGGTGTCATTATAAAAATCAACCCATTTCCCCCATGGCTCCCCCAAAATGGGCATCAGAAAATATTTTCAAACCCTTAAACATTCATAGAATCCATGGTTTTCCCCATGGCATGCCTAAATGTGCCAACTCCAGGCTATCTAAGTTTTCTAGTAATGATGTTACTAAAGAAGATTATCACTTGAGTAGATTTTATGATGAGTATGGAACCCACAAGATAAACCCCCAAAATTCATATGTGATCACGAGGCTCTTCTTTTCCTCATTGATAGGGGATGCTAGGGCATGGTACAACAACCTCCCAAGAAAAAGTATAAATATATGGGAAGACTTCGAGAGGGATTTCATGAGGAAATAGGGTGATAGGAAAGATCAAGCCTTCCTCTTCTCTCAATTAGATAAAATCCAAAAATATGAACAAGAGTCCATGAGAGAATTCAACACAAGATTTGATGCCTTGGTAGAATAATTCCCTCTCAACATCAGACCCACATAAGGGATTTATTTATTCCACTATCCAAATTCTTTCCAATGGGATTTTCAATTCTTGTTGAAGAACAAGTTACCTGAAACCATCAAGGAGGCACAAGATTTCACATCCCAAATAGAAATTGTTACTGGAAAAATCGGTAAGTGCTGACAAAAAATAATCTCCCCAACTTCAACAAGAAATTAGAACAAAACATGACAGAACACAAACTTCTCCTTAGATTTCCATTTTAATGTATACTAGTTCAATGAGGGATAAACGACATATCCTTTAAACATTGTTTGATCCTTGCTAGTGTTGTCCTTGCTCCATCTCAAGGTATGCTGGATGTTGAACCTATTGAGAAACGCAAACCAACAAAGAGAGAGAAACGATATATATATTCCAATTAAACCTATGCATAAGATCAAGGAGTTATGCAATAAAATTGGAGACACTTTTATAGGAAAGAAATGTATTACTGTATTATATTGATGAAAGTGGAGAATACAACCTATGCTTTGATGTTGCAAGGTACCTTCTGATGGCCCTTTGCCTCAACACACACACCTTTGCTCCAATACTTTTGATGAAGAGTATACACAACCTGACTTGGAAAGCTAAAGCAAAGCTATCACAAGCACAATCTTCATCAAAATTCTTCATACATAAGCCAACCTAAATATTCCCATGAAAGATCCCTCCTTATATAGAGTGAAGAGGGATTAGGATGATCCCACTAAATCAGATAAGCGAGTGAGATCCAAACCGATTAAAGGCCACCTCATCCGTTCAAAGATTCCATTCTAGAACCTTCAAGAAATTCTTCTTTTTCCTTTGTTTGAGCATCGTTTCACCCTCAACATTGAGCAACCTGCGAAAATGTCACAGGCCACTATGGTGCAACATGTGACAATTTGGAATCGTCGCACCCTTAACACTAGCAAGGTGTGACGATCTTTCTTGATAGGGTTTTTCAATAAGGAAAAGATGATTCCACCTCTCAGGGAAAGTCTTATTTCTTCAATAGCCTTCAGGGAATAGGAGAATGATCTTTCTTCCAATAGAAGATACACATATCATTAGTGGTCACGAGGGTGTCGAAAATAATGTGTAACAGAAACCAATCTGAGTTTGCGCAAGTATGATGTCCCTCCCATGGAAAACACTCTTGAGAAAATGATTACAAAGCTTGTGTTATCCCATAAGACCCTCATGACTAAAGTAAATTCCCTAAATGAAATATGTTCCCTTTATCAACAAGACATAAGTGATATTGCATGAGTGGAACCTCTCATGAGGAACCACGCTCCATCACTAAGAAGAAATGGCACACCAATATTGAAAATATTTCTAGGGAAACCGAAATATAACTCCAATCACTCACGAGTGAGGAATTGGAAGGCGAAGATGAATCCCCCAAGGATGAAATAAAATTTGCTATGCCAATAATTCCCAAGGGAGATAATGATGAGTTGGATATTTCCAACCTTAATGACCCATCCTCGTTAAGTCTTGATGAAGAGAGCTCAAAGGAACAACTTGAGAACCATGTATCTTCACAAGATCCTAACATTGAAGAATCTCAAGATGAGGAGGATCTTCCTTAATACTCCGTGCTAAAAATATTAGTAGAAAGAATGGAAAGAATGTGCCCTTCTTCATTTCTCTCAGGGTGAACGAGTTCACCCTCTATAATTTCATGTTAGACTCAGGTTCCTCCATGAACATTATTCCTTTCAAGGTGATGCAACAACTTGGCCTTGAAATATCATGACCTTATCGAAATGTATGTGGACTAGACTCTAAACCTATCATGGTGTGTGGCCTTATTAAGAACCTTAGGGTTAGCTTGTCCACCTTTCCTGACATTTCCTTGGTAATTAATGTTGTAATGATCGACATACCTGACGCTTGGGGAATTTTATTATCTAGAGAATGGCTAGAAACCTTGGGAGGTATCATTCAGATGGACTTATCATATGCTATCGTCCCTCACCACGAAGGTGGCTTCATCACCCTCTATAGAAAACCTATAATTAGGTACCAGGTTGAGTTCCTAAAGGGTCCCATGGATGAAGTATTTTACTTGTATGATAAAATGGAAAATTTCTATGCCATTGATCCTATGCTCCAAGTTGGGCAGTGTCAATATGCTAGTGGAATGTGGAATTTGGAATTTGATGGTGATCACTCTAACTCTAGTTCAGGAGATGGGATTGTCCTCATAGCCCCCTCTAAGGAGGCCACTTATTTCTCATATAGACTTGAGTATGACTATACAAACAATGTTTCCGAGTATGAAGCTTTGATAATAGGAGTCAACCTAGCCCTAGATAGGAATATAAGACAATTTAAGGTCATATGAGATTTTGATCTAATTGTCTCCCAAGTAAATATCAAATTTGCTACAAAAAATGAAAGATTGAGAAGATATAGGGATTCGATGCGAGACACCATAATTGTTTTTTATGGATTTTCAATATAAGTCATGCCTAGAGAATAGAATTTTGTCGTTGATGCCTTAGTTGTCTCTGCATCCACCCTACAACCTTGTGAAGGGGTCCTTCGAGACTTGTGCAAAATGGAGGTGGTTCTTAGACCGCCAGTCCCCGATAACCTTGAGCATTGGTAGGTATTTGATGATGACACCTAGATACTCGGCTTTCTACAAGGTATTAAAGAGTTCCTTGATTACCAAGTGAACTTCCTAAAAATCTCCATGAACCTAGAAGTTATAGACTTTCCTAAAAACACCCTACCAAAGGGATGTGTCCCCTTAGAACAAATGTTTGACAAACATGATATGTATAAGGGAAAACCCGTCATAGACTAATCTAATAAGGTATTAGAGTTTAAAATAGGCATATGAATTGAACCAAGAATGGTAAAAATAGGAAAGGGGGACACCAAGGCTGAGAGAGATGGTATACTAAGCCTAATTCACTAGTATAAGGACATATTCACTTGGACTTATGATGACCTAAAAGCCCATAGAAGTGATGTTGTCCAACACACCATCCATCTTTTAGAAGGATCCAAGCCATTCAAATAGAAGCTAAGTCATATCAACCCTAAGCTAGCACCCCAAATTTTGAAAGAGCTCCAAATGATGGTTGGCATTGGGATCATAGTTACCATCAAGTATTCCTCCTGGATGTACAACTTAGTGGTGGTTCGGAAAAATAATGGATACATTAGACTATGTGTTGACTTTAATAACCCTAATCAATTATCGTTGAAGGTCTTGATGTTTGGATCTATTAGGATCGAAACAAAAACCTCACAAGGATATGGATCTCCCTGTGTTTTTATAGAGGTGGTACTCCTCTTTAGCTAAAAGTAATGTCTTGAATATCTTGGATTAGGGATATTGCTTAGACAACAAATCCTAGATCTTTATTGCTCAGATTTGTGCATGAAATGGTTCTTCACTAACTTAATATGATCTTTAAGTGTGACAAAAATTCTTTTAAAAATAAAAATATTGAAGGAAGGCTTCAACATTAGGATATCTTTGTGCTCAACATCATATATACAACCCTCTAGATCATATACAAATAGATAATACATCCATATCTTCTCAAAATAATTAGGCAAGAATAGTTTTGATCATATCAAATAATTTTAAAAGAGTATTGTTGTTAAAACATAAGAGAATTTTATAATCATACTTCAAACATCCCATACTCAGAAATCCCAAGATCTGAAACATCATTGAAGTCATGCCCCGAAGTATTTATTTGTGGAGTATTATTCATGAAATATATTCAACAATACACAAATCTTGGACAGTCACATTCATGACTATAAATTCTCCATGATCATATAAGAAAATTTCTTTTAAGAATACATGAAAGAACACTGGAGACTCAACCCCATGCTTGATTCAGAAATACAAACATAAAGCCATGAGAAATCAATGTAGTAGAAGAAGAAGGATGAATAATATGAAGATATCTCTTCCTTGATCATAAGCTTGGTTGCTTTAATGGTTGAATTCTTCTTTTATGACTTTCTTTCCTCATGATTAAACCTTCTCTTTCTCTTACCCCTTCTTCATTTTTTATGAATCCTTTTTCTTTTTCTTTTTCATTTTGAAACTAATTCTTCTAACTGCTCGAGTAGTTAGGTATTTTTATTTCTTGGAGATATAAATTTAATTAATGAATCAATTAAGTCTCATTAATTCATTTTCATTATTGATATTCATATCTTGAAATGGGCCCCTTTCCATCTTTAATAAAAGTTTTTTAACAAAATTTTAATTAATTGCCCTTTTAAAAAGGGAACTGTGTTTCAATTTTCTGAATGTGATACTCAACTTTTCAGCCATGGAAATGAATTTTGATATGATCTTCGTAATCTCATATTTCCAATGAGTCTTCCTGGGCTCAATTTTGTTTCCTAGATCTCAAGATACGAGCTCATGAAGTCAAGGTGTCAAACAAATTTATCAACACATCATAAAAATATTGTTGACTGTTTTTTAATTTATTGGAAAAATATGGCTAATTCTAGCCCTTGAAACATATTCCAACATCTTCCTTGTCGAAATACCTTTCCAACGAGGTACATTTTGCGCAATTCCGACTATTGGATATCAAGATACGACCTTCAAAATATTAAGACTCAGCAAGCGTTGATTGATCTTCTCTGAGCAATCTAGACCCTTGGTTAAATTTCGTCCTTCCTTCAAAAGAATTCAACTTTTCTCCATAAATTATTATCCCACATGTATTGGGATGTTGGAGTCTTTAGTGTGTATATTAAAAAAATGATTACGATTTAAATAAGAAACCTTAGAGGGCTATGAAGATTAATACATTCGACACATTTGGAGGATTAATAAAATCATAAAAAATTTGACAACCCAGTCACCCTCTACCCACACCCAGTCAGGGCACAGTGGCAATGAGTCAACATTCCAAATGTCACCACATGTCATTGCGTGATAGGACACCATCAATTTCCATATGTAACCAATAATAATATGTCATGTGTTACCAATAATAATATGTCATGTGTCATCCCTCCATAGGATGCCATGTGGAAATATCTAATTGGTTGATGGTATAATGTATGGAAATTTGGATAAAAAGTTAAGTTAGGGAGGAAGTGAATGAGAGAGGAGGAATAAGGAGAAATAAGTGGGGGGAAGAGTGATGACAGGTTGGGGAATGACGAGTTCCTGCGAGTGAGGGGAAGCATGGTGGGTTCGTGGGTTGGGGAGTGAGTGAAGTGTGAGGGGGTGAGGGAGGGAGTCTGAACCTAATAACCCAATTAATATATAAAAAATAAACTAAGTATTTGGGATGATAAATAAAGGGAAATAAAAGTGGAGAGATAAGGAGGGTGATGAGTGAATTTTAAAAATAATTCTAAGTGTTAGATAATAAGAGATGAGAGAAGAGATAAGGAAAGGTGACTAAGTGTTGGGAAGTATAGGAGAGGAAAACATAGTGGAGCATGGCAGGTGTCGTGAGTGAACCCACCATGCTATAATAAGAATAAATTACATGGGTCTTGAACCCTCAAAGATTCAAGAAAACATAGGTTATGATCCCGTCGATAATAGAAGAAAATTCATGGGTCATGAACCCGCGTTTTATATGCGAAAAATTGAAGAAAAATGGTTAAGTATGATAGATAGAGAGGAGAGTACTTAGTCAAAAACTCGAACATGGTGTGGTTCCAATAATTGAATGTGTTTCCGAAGAGTTGGCCATGGTTCTACATGAAACAAGTGTTTTTTTTTTTACATAAACCTGGATATCTTGAGCATATGAACGCGTATTTTGAATCCATGAAATGCGTGATGAAGTTGAGACTGAGGGATACACAATGAAACTATAATTATTCAATTTTTTTTTTTTATTCCAAGAGTGGGAAAATATAGATAACCAATTTTTTGTCAACAACTGGCTCCAACTACGGGACAAAAACCCCCTGTGGGTTGATGAGAACACCATAATCCGAAGACCAACTATCTTATCCATTGGGATATGGAATCATATTTAAAATAGATTCTTGTAATTCTTCTTCCATAGATTTATTTCAAAATATTGTCTCCACTTATCAACTTATTATGCAAAATTTGAATGGAAGAAACAAACTATGTACAAACAAGATCTACCTACCATACCTTACTTGAAGGGAAGGGATAATTTCAAGTGTAGGTAGATTTCCAATGGATACATTCAAGCACCCAACTGATATCTGAAATGAGCTCCAAAACTATGGAACATATTAAGACCTATACCAATGAGTCAGGGCACTCTCAATGTGTACTAGAGAAAAGATGAACCAGATGCACACAAAATCTGATTGCATTGTTTTTCCAACAATGCTTTTGAACCATATTTCAATGAAATCAATTCTTGGTTTCTCAAGAATGTTGCTATTCTTGATTAGGTGAGGAGTCTCCAATTTGAGAAAAATGTCATATTTCTCCTTCTCTCCAATCGCTTTCAAGATTCTTGATTCATCAACAATGTCTTGAAAATGTTATTCCTTAGTGCAATGATCATGTTTCCATGGTGAGGTTGCAATATAATTTTCTGCTAAACATTCTTTGGGAAATGTAAGGTTGTATTTTGTTGTTCATCAACAACTTCACAATTTTCAGAAATAACATGTATTACCCATGGATCTGTTGGAATACCGAGAGGGGGAGGGGGGTTAATCAATATGAACACTTAACCACTTTTAACCACAATATACAAACTTTAAATTAATCAACATTATATCATCAATATATCATCAATGTATCATGCACATATAAACATAAGAAGCATCACATCAAATACACAATACACCAGAATTTATGTGTTAACCAAAAGGAAAGAAAACCACATAATGGTTTCTTATATACCAAAGAATACATATATTGGAAGCACCAACTTCCTAATTCTCGAGCTGAAACTGGAAGGAGGCTACGACCCCCTATTTATAGGATCCAACCAGAAGGAAGCTACAACTCCCTGAATTCTTTGGCTCCAACCAGAAGGAGGCTACAACCCCCTTATTCTCAAGCTCCAACCTGAAGGAAGCTCCAATTCTCTGTGTTCTTCGACACCAACCGGAAGGAGGATACAACCCCTTTCCTTGACCAGTCTTTTCTCCCTTAAATATAAGTGTAGACCAACTATCACTACCACAATCACTGCCACTATCACTACCACTGCCATTGCCAATGTCACTGTCACTGCCACTCTCACATGAACCTATGACCTATCAACCTGTCACTATCAACCTGTCACTGTATCAAACTTGTCACTAATCAAGCTTTCGAACCTGTCACTGTCAACAATACTCAACCAGATCCTCTCACATGGAACATATACCAAGTACACCTCTCAGCTAGATGTCAAACATAACCAACACATGCCTCTACCAAGCATGTACCAAACCATCAACCTATACCATAATAAGTGCATCAACCATGCACCAACACCTGTACCAAACTATGCATAAACCATGCACCAAAACTTATACCATACCATGTACCAAACCTAAATCGAATCATGTATCAACCAAAACCTATGCGATACCATGTGCCAACACCATATCATGCATAAAATATGTATCTCACCATGGATCAATGTCACCAAGGAATGCCTCATACATATACCAAAAATGTATCTCAAACAATGTGCCTAATATCCAATATTCTCCTCAAACCATGTGCCTCAACCATATACCATATCACTCATGATATGTCCCAATCATGCCATACACATGTACCATAAGATATCATCAATGAAGTGCCTCAACAAAGTACCAAAGACTTTTCTCAAGCATGCACCATAACATCATCAACATGTAAACCTCAAAACATGCATATAAACATACATGTGACTTTGTAACAAACCTGGTGTATGTGATCACAAACTTGTAGACCTTCCTCAACTTCAACAACAAGAGAATAACATCTTCATCAAAATTTACCTTAGTCTCACAAGACTAGTTTTTGGATTAGTCACAAACCCTAACTTTCAACAAGAATAACACTGTAACTGTAATGAATGAAGGTCTGGAACCTGTATTCAATATTAATCAATATCTTCTCTGCAATTCCTCCAAGTTTCACTGCTTGGAACATCCTAGAAAATGAGTTATAGAAAAAATGGCAGACCTTGTTGAATTCTGGCTTATTCTGGAGAGACAACTTGTACATCATGCCACGTGTGAAATATTTGATATCTATATATGAAAATAATACAAATCATACTATAGAATGTACTCTATCCAATGCATTTGGTCTCACTAAATTTGGATCCTCTATAAATAAATTGTGACTATTTTACCCATAACACATGTTTGAGACTAGCTTCAGGACTAACAAAAAACCATATTTTCCACAGAGTGTATCTTAGAAAATACAACAACCCAGAAGTTAAAAGTTTTTCCACATGTACATTGACTTGTCTTCTCAACCGCCTCCAAGTTTCACTATTTGAATCAATCTAGAAAAAATGGTAAGATGACCTTAAAATAACATACCTTAGAACACATCATCAAAAGACTTCATCCTCCCTTGGAATTTCACCCTTCTTTACTTCATCTTCCCTCTGAAATTCACCTCAGATCTTCTTGGTTACCTCAAATAAGAATCACTTACTCACATAGAATATATTCAATAGAATGTGTGTGTGAAATGTAATTATGAGTGACTTCTTGAGGTGTATATATACTTTTTCTCAGTAACCTCTTTCCTTAACTTTAGGGATTCTTAAAATTTCTTGTTACAACCACTTTACCCTTTCATTAATGACTTGCAACCAATTAGGGGCTTCTGAACCCATGTTTTTGGATTCTAACTTCATGACCTCATAACTCCTCATACACGAGGAACCACGTGGCGTACCACCTATCACCAGAAACAACATGACGAGGGCTATCCATTCATGAGTGAGTTACCTACATTTACACCATCCTTCATGACCTTTTCCCTTGATCAACTTCAGGTTTCATAACCACACCTCCAAGGCTTCATGTAAACTACATCAAATGCACCCATCACATCTGCTGACATCAACCACTCATCAATGACAACTAACTCACCATCAATCTCAACGAAATCTCTAGGGATTCTAGAATTCTCCAAGGGTTGACATCGATCTCCAAGGGTTGACATAAATGAAAATCAACAATCCAAACCAATTGTCCAACATGATCCTCTTGTTGCAAATTCCCTTCTTTTGATGCTTGGAGGATATCTTCTTGATAAAACTCTATTTTAGATGAGAAATCAACATCATAGAATTCTGATATAAAATGATGACTCTTACCAATATTTATGTTCATCCAATTTGAACATCGTTCTTGTGGATTGATGTAAACTAGCTGCGCCATTTGATAATTTGCTGCAACATTTTCATCATGATCACATTGAATGAAATCTTTGTGTTCATCTTTGAATTCATTATGATCATTACTCTCAAATTGAGCACATGATAGGTTGAAATTCCCTTCCAATGAATAATGCAGAGGATGATCTTTTTCTTGAATTGAAACATCATAGTTCTCATTTTCAGTTTTAAGAACATAACCTGATTTTTTTTTTTATGGATTTCATCAAAATTTTCTTCTAATTCCATTCCTCTATCGTCTTGAAAATATATTGGGAATTTTAATATATTAGCATCAATTTCAAACATCTCTTTCAATGACTTGAGCTTGCTACATTAACTCTTTTCAACTGCATTTTCCCTCTTGCTTCAATAGAAATTTCAAATTCATGGGAAAATCATTTTCATAATGACTGAAAATAATGACATCGCTTGGAAACATTTCTTGAGAAATCCCATAAATAACTTTCATGAACCTAAAAGTAAAATCTTTGATTGTCTCTTCCTCGTTCATATGAATTTCAACCAACTTCAAGAAAAGAGAATATGGATTTTTTCTTGGAACATATTTCTCCATGAATAAATTCTCTAGTACATCCAATTAGTGATGGTTATGGGTAGCAATTAGTAAAACCATTCACTATCATCTTCCTAAAAAGTTAAAATGAACAAGTGGCACGCGACATCATTTTCAGCCACATTAAAAATTTCAGAATTTAATCAAATGTTTCTCTGCATCTTTTGAAATATTCCCAAAGAATATGGGAAATTTGTCCATGGCAATATCCAACAAAGGATGAATTTCTCCTTGCAAATTGAGTGGAGTTCTATGCATAAGTTTCTTCCTTTGGATACCCTCTTCCTTTATTGTATCTTGGATAATTATTTCTTGGCATGGTGTAGAAGGAAAAATATCTTCATAGCATGAAAGAAATTCCTCATAGGAATATTCAAATTGATCTTCTTGAAATTCTAAAATCTTTTCAGTGAAGTCGCCCGAGCATATTTCTTTAAAATCTTGAGTTTTAATGATGGAGTCACTAGGAATATCATCCTCTCAAATATTGAATGGTCCTCTTTTTTTATAAAAAGTTGTCACAACTTATTTGTGATGGAAATTTCAACAAAATATCCTCAAGGCCATTCAATTCTCTTTGAACAAGGTTTTCAAGAACCGAGTTCATTTTGAATCTTTCTCTTGATATTGTTTCAAAACTTCAACCAAACAACATCTATAAGGTATGATATTTCTTGAAAATAAATTACTCCCCAGTATGGTCTCAAAAAATGTTGATGTTTGGATCTGCTAGGATTGAAACAACAACCTCACTAGGATATGAATCCCCCTACATTTTTACAGAGGTGGTACTCCTCTCTGGATAAAATATATGTCTTGAATATCTTGGAATAGGGATATTGCTTAGACAGTAAACCCTAGATATTTATTGCTTGGATATGTGCATAATAACCTAATCTAATCTTTAAGTGCAACCAAAACTCTTTTAAAAAGAAAAAAATTTGAAGGAAGGCTTCAACATCAAGATATGTTTGTTCTCAGCATCAGATATACAACCCTCTAGATCATATACAATAGAGAATAAATACACATCTTCTCAAAAGAATTAGGAGAGAATAATTTTGATCATCTCAAAGAATTTTAAAAGAGTATTGCAGTTAAAATAGAAGAGACTTTGATAAGCATATTTCAAACATTTCATACTCAGAAATCACAAGATTTTAAACATCATTGAAGTCATGCCCCAAAGTAATTCTTTGTGGAGTATGAAATATATTGAACAATACGCAAATATATAACAATCAAATTTATGGCTGCGAATGCTCCATGATCATATAAGAAAAATTCTTTGAAGAATACAAGAAAGAACACTGGAGACTCGACCCCATGCTTGATTCAAATACAAACATAAAGCCATGAGAAATTAGTGTAGAAGAAGAAGAAGGATGAAAAACATGGAGATTTCTATTCCTTGATCAGAATGTTGGTTTCATATTAATGGTTGAATCCTTCTTTTCTGACTTTCTTCCCTCATGATGCAACCTTCTTTGTCTCTTACCCTTTCTCTATTTTTTATGAAGAGTTTTTCTTTTTCTTTTTAAAACCAGTTCTTCTAAATTCTCGAGTAGTTAGGGGTTTTTAATTCTTGGAGATATAAATTTAGTTAATGAATCAATTAAGTATCATTAATGCATTTTCATTATTTATATTCATATCTTGAAATGGGTCCCTTTCCATCTTTAATAGAAAATTTTTAATAAACTTTTATTTTGAAAAAAATTAATTAATTTCCCTTTTAAAAAGGGGTTTGTGTTTTAATTTTATGGATGTTATACTCAACTTTTCAACCATGGAAACCGATTTAGATATGATCTTCATCATCTTATATTTCCAACAAGTCCTCCTAGGCACGATTTTGTTTCCTGGATCTCAAGATATGAACTCGTGAAGTCAAGGTGTCAAACAAATTTATCATCACATCATAAAAATATTGTTTATTATTCTTTTATTTCTTGAGACAAATATGGCCAATTACATCCATTGAAACCTATTCCAACATCTTCTTTGTTGAAATAAATTTCCAACGAGGTAAATTTTTCTCAATTCCAACTCTTGGATCTCAAGATATGGCCTTCAGAAGATTAAGACTCAATAGTCTTTGATTGATCTTCTCCCAAAAATCTGGGCCCTTGGTTAAATTTCTTCCTTCCTTCATAGGAATTCGACTTTGCTTAAAAAATTCTTATTCCACATGTATTGGGATGTTGGATTCTTTAGTGTATATATTAAAATTTTGATTATGATTTAAATAATAAACATGAGAGGGCTATGAAGATTATGACATTCGACACCTTTCAAGGATTAATAAAATAATAAAATTTTTGACAACACAATCATCCTCTACCCACACCCAGTCAGTGCCCATTGGTGGTGATTCAACAATCCAAATGTCACCACATGATAGGTCACCATAATTGTCCATATGTAACCAATAATAATATGCCATGTGTCACCAATAATAATATTCCATGTGTCATCCCTCCACAGGCTTCCATGTGGAAATATATGATTAGTTGATGGTATAATGTATGGAACTTTGGATACAAAATTAAGTTAGGGAGGAAGTGAATGAGAGAGGATGAATAAGGAGAAATAAGTGGGGGGGAAGAGTGATGATGAGTTAGGGAATGACGGGTACCTGCGACTGAGGGGAAGCATGACGGGTTTGTGGGTTGGGGAGTGAGTGAAGTGTGAGGGAGTGATTGAGTGAGTCCAAACCATAACCTGATGAATATATAAAAAATAAATTAATTATTTGGGATGAAATGTAAAGGGAAATAAAAGTGGAGAGATAAGGAGGATGATGAGTGAAGTTTAAAAATAATTCTAAGTGTTAGATAATAAGAGATGAGAGGAGAGATAAAGAGAGGGGAATAATTGTTGGGAAGTATAGGAGAGGAATAAGAGTGTAGCATAGAGGGTGTGGTGATTGAACCTACCATGCTATAATAATAATCAACTACATGGGTATTGAACCTGCGAAGACTAAAGAAAACATGGGTTATGAACCCCTGAGTAATAGAAGAAAATTCACGGGTCATTAACTCGTGTTTTATATGCAAAAAATTGAAGAAAAATGGTTAAATATGATAGTTAGAGAGGAGAGTACTTAGTCAAAAACTCTAACATGGTGTGGTTCTAAGAATTGAATATGTTTCTGAAGAGTTGGTCATGGTTCCACATGAAAGAAGCATTCTTTTTTGACAAAAACCTGGATATCTCGAGCATATGAACTTGGATTTTAAATCCACAAAATGCATGATGAAGTTGAGACTGAGGGATATTCAATGAAACTATAATTATTAAAAAAATAAATAAATCTGATATCATTTTTTTATTCCAGGAGTGGGAAAATATAAATGACCAATTTTTGGTCAATAGAAGGATAACTACCCCCTCCCAAACATGGAGTATTTACTACAAAGAGTTACTGGTGTTGGGATGATGTCCATGTTAGATTGTTTTTCAGGATACAACCAGGTTTTAGTAAATATGGAGGATCAACTTAGTACTACATTCACCACCCCTTGGGGAACCTTCATGTACTTAAGAATGTCTTTTGGTCTCATGAATGTTGGATCTACTTTTCAAAGAGAAATGGAATTTGCCTTTAGGGATATTATAGAGAAGCTCATAAAAATTTACCAAGATTAATTAACAATTGTATCCAAGGAGAGGATTGCACATATCTCACACAGTAGGATGTTATTGAGTGTTGCAGGAAATATGACATCTCCATGAACCCTAATAAGTCAATCTTCAATATTGACAAGGGGAAGTTGTTAGGACACATGGTCTCAGAGGAAGGAATTTCCATCGATCCTGAAAGATTTGAGTCTATCAAGAACAGAAAAACACCTACTAATAAGAAATCCTTGCAATCATTCTTTGGCAAGATCAACTTTATAAGATGATTCGTCCCTAACTTCACCGAGAAGGTTAAACCAATGAACACCTGCTAAGAAAAGATGTTTCTTTCAAATGGGACAACAATAGCTTAAGTTCCTTTGAATACATTAAGGAAGAAATCACTAAGGAAGTGGTCTTGATTATCCATGATTACTCTTGTGTCTTAATAATTTTTTCATTTTCCTCTCAAGACATTATAGTCAGAGTGTTGTTACAAAATAACAAGGAAGAATATGAGCAAGCCATTGCCTTCCTGAGAAAAACCCTTACAGATGACGAATTGAATTACTCAATCACTAAAAATAAATCCCATGCCCTTGTCAATTCCATTAAGCACTTTAGAAGTTATTTCAGATACAACAAGATCAAATCTTATGTGCCCTACCCCAATTTCAAAGGTGTTCTTTCCAAAAAATATTGCCTTGGGACCGGGGGAAAGTTGGTGTCCAAAATTCAAGAACATGACTTAGAGATAAAACCCACTAATATTATCAAGGGGCATGGCTTATCCTAGATGTTGACTGAAAGTAATGAAGAATCTATATAGATGGGGGAGAATGAACAAGTCAACATAATAATGAGTGAGTTAGAACACAATGAATGGTTGTTACCCATGATTTTGGTCATCAGATGGTGTACTCAGGCTCTTCATAAGAACTTTTTCCTGAGAAAAGTTACTTTCATATCTTCCCAGAAAACTCATTTTTGAATAAGGTTCGCAAGCTGCTAATATATTTGGGTGCAAGAATGACCCATTCTCGCAAGCTGCCTTAAGCCAGGGTGTGAACTTCTTGCACTGTGTTGAATAGCCAGGGTGCAAACTCTTCCTAAAGCATGGAAAAATATGAATTCTCGATGTTTCTAAAAGGGAATCTTCTAGAAGAATGGGTTGGAATTCGAATGGTTATCCTTGTACTAGATTCCCTGATATTGTGGGATCATTCTTATCCAAGTAACTATCTCATTCTCTCCTATATATTGAGGGAATTCTCATGGAAAAGGTTAAGCAAGATTCATTGGAGAATTGGTGAAAGAATTGTGTGAAGGACTTAGCTTGAACAGTAGCTTGAAGACCCTAGCAAGTCTATCAAGAGTTTTTGATCTTCTTCATACAAGGATTGAGCAAGTGTGTGTGTTGGAGCCAAGAGCCATCGAAAGGAAGCTTGGGACATCAAGGTGATCAGGTTGTAATCTTTACTTTCAATCAATATGATACAGTGGCATGTCCCTTTCCCATAAAGCTATTCTCACTTTATTGTGTAATTCCTTGATCATACACATAAGTTGATTTTTGAATATATTTTGCTATCTTCACTTGGGTTGGTTTGTGTTGTCTTCGTCTTGACCTCATGAGAGCACTAGAACGAAGTGGGAGCAACAAAGACCTTAGGAAGAGATATTAAGGTATGTTACTTGTTCCTTCCTACTAGCTTATTCAATGGTCAAAACTTAGGGAAAGAGTCATGTCATGTCATGTCCTGTTTTGTTCTAGATACAGATGGATCTAGGGAGATCTGTTAGTGTCCGCACCT
This sequence comes from Picea abies, assembly GCA_900067695.1. Lineage (NCBI taxonomy): Eukaryota > Viridiplantae > Streptophyta > Pinopsida > Pinales > Pinaceae > Picea > Picea abies. Next base: position 4,393 of record CBVK0100099710.1, on the reverse strand, counting down.
ACCGATTAGTCCGATAACAAAATTGGCAACTCCATTGGGGATCATCTCATTTTCTTTGTGGCTTTTGGTGTTTTTCCATGGCCATTTGCTCTTGTTTTACTTTTCTCCTTTCATATCAATCTCTGAGTCTTCAGGATACCCTGATAGACCCTCTGGGTCTAGAGGCCTCTTCAAAGTTTATTTTATTTTCCAAAAATTTGACTATTTTAGACATTCTCGCACTGCACTTCACACTAGCCTGCGAGAATATATAGAGTTCACATCTCGCCTTTAGGTTCAATGCAAGGTTCTCGCACTCTGCTCAAGGGCCACCTGCCAGAATCACTAATTCTCACACTGTGTAATATTGCTAGCCTGTGAACTCGTTTTTTCAAACTTTTGGATTTGAGTGTTGGCATCTTCAACTGCCCAGATCAGTCTAGGTGCCTCATAAGACTTTCTTGGACCATTGATTGATGTCTTTCTTGTCTTCGTTTTCGTGCATGGATAGTCTTAGGATTTCCAAGGCTCTTCTTGTCACTTCTGTCTTGACTTTTGTTTCTTGACTTTTCTTGGCAAAGCTATACTCTCTGATTGTGGAATCTGAGTGTGCTTGTTTGGTTGAGGACCAACAATCAGTTGAAAGTTGAGTTTCTTGGTCTTCATCATTTGCTTATTGTTTGAAAGATCACTTTTCTTATGCAATTGAAAAGACTAGATTGGTTTGCTTGTTATTTTTGTTTTCATTGAAAGAGTGATTTGGGTTTTTATCATCGCTTGTTCATTGGTTTTTTATTTTCTGTACTCTCACTATCATGGTGTGGGTCCTTTTTGAAAAGTGAACAAAGTTTTTCTTTCAAAAATCATTTTTGTCTTCGAAAACATTGAAAATCAATTGTTGACATTATTGAAAAATAAGAAATAGAGAATTGTTATTGATATGTGATTTGTTGCATTTGCATTTTAAAGGAAATTTTGCATTGTAGTTCAAGGTTGATTTGGAAAAATTTCTCTTTCCCTCCCATACATAGGATTCATTGAACGAAAAGTGATATATTTCATTCTCATCCATGCATCATTGGGTCAAAGTCTAATACAACATCAGTTTCACCTCTGTTTCCTTTGAGTAAACAACAGCTCTTAATAACACTGCGCAATCATAAAATTTAACTAGTAACTCTTTTTTAGGGCTCTATTACACCAACATTTAGCTAGGCTAGTGCTTTGGAGTAGGAAGTGAGATACACTCTCCAAAGAACAAAACACATAATATCATCTTGTGTTAGGGAGTGTTAAATTCCATTTGCAACATCTTGTCCCGGGAATCCCTTCTCACACAAGGGTCAAGCACGAGGTCACATTGATATTGGCAGAGTTACTCACCTTGCTTTGTTGATATCAGTGTAGAGATTGCATGTATTATGGGGATCACTCAGAGGTATACCCACAATGATGAGTGGAAGCCTTTTGAGTTGATTTCGGGCTAGATACCTTGCCCTTGCGTGTGGATCAGACTGTCGACTATCCCCCCAGGCTTTATTATTGTTGGTGGTAACTTTAGTGGCCTATCTTTCTAGGTTATTACACAAGGTGACTGTGAAGGGGAAAGTCTTCACGGTACCTGGAATTGACATTGACCAAACTCACTTGGGCTCCTTGGAGGGTATACCCATGATTATGTGTGGGANNNGCTCCTTGGAGGGTATACCCATGATTATGTGTGGGAGCTTGCACCAGGGTGTAAGTCCGTTAAGCAGGTCGTCAGCGTAAATTTTCCACACTAGCCCAGCCCCTTCTCATCTCGTTGTTGCGACGTTGGATTTCATCACCAACTAGTGACTTTGGAATTAGAAGGTCTTGTTTTCTTGGTGTTGCTTCCTAGATTTTTGTTTACTAGTGCATGTTGTTTGTTTATCGAAGTTGACCACAATATTTTCTTCGTGAATTTTTTCACTCGTTTACAATAGCTCCTCCACGTCGTTCACGTAGAATGTAGGGTTTATCTCCATAGCATCCAGAAGGTTCTCAACCCTTGCCTACAAGTACACTTGAGGGCTCTCCTCGGCAAAGTGAAGTCCTATTCATCACCACACCGCAAGTGGAATGCACTAACTCTCTAGAACATTTTCGAATTACAAATACTCAAGAAGACTTTTGACTTCACCATGATTCTGAGTGACCGTTTATGGGACTGAATTCTTCCGGAGACTTAATTGTTACATCTTCTAGATCACCAGTTGGACCCTTTCCAGGCATAGAAGGCCAAGATCTTTTTTGGTCTACAGGTGTTTTCCGACGAGACATTTTTGGTCCAGGTTCACCTGTGATTTCTGAAATCAACCCACCTATGATTTCTGAAATATCTAGTCCAGAGACAGTACCGTTGACTACTACTTATCACTTTACCGTCCCTGTCGAAATGGCCCATCTCATAGATACTATGAGCGTTCCAACCGGGTTTACTGCAGTTAGTCTTGCTCCTATAAACACACCGTGAATGCCCAACATCACTCCGACACTACCACCCAGATACCATGCGTTGAATGCTTCCATTCCTATTCCTGCACAAACTCCATTTAGCTCTCCTGGTGGTCCTTTTTCTTCTGGGCACTCTCTTCCCGGTTTTATTCCAACACTCCCTCAATTTCCTTTTGGAGGACCTTCTTCATCTTCCACTGGTAGTCTTAATCCTAGTGGCGCTATTACGTCATTCACTCCAAATTACCAGTTTCCGGTTGGTGGACAATTTCACCAAGGTGGTCTGACTCAACCCCCTCTCAGCAGACAAATTCCTTTTGGAATGAAAATCCCAATTGGAACACAACCCCCAATTGGAACACCACCTTCAATGGGAGGAATGACCCCACCTTATGGGAAAAACATACCTCCCTCCTTGGCCCAGTATTGGAATCAGTTGATACAACATCCTCCTCAATCGACTGGGGGGCAACAATTTCCAGCTGCATCTGCACTACCCCCTAGTATGGGTCAACCATATCCAGGTTCATTCAATCCCATTTGGGGGGTGAATGCTCAAACTCAAGCCCCTGTTCCAAGGTATACTCCTATGAGCTACTATCCTCTCCAACCACCACCGAATATGCCTGGGTATTCACATTATATGTAGACTGCTTATGGTCCTACTGGTTTGCCGACAGGGCTTCCTCCCCAAATCCACCAGTACCTGCAGGTGAATCGACAGTTACCCTTTCTCGCCACTTTGGATCTTTTGGATTTGTCAAGGATTTTAAATGATCCTATTTGTCACTCTCCCCAATGGCCTGCTATACCAGCCAAGCTTCCATCGAACATTCCTAAATTTGACGACAAAGCGGGAGAGGACCCAAACAATCATGTTATTAATTTTCACCTATGGTGCTCATCCAACTCGTTGATGGATGACTCTATTTGTTTACGTCTTTTTCAATGAACCCTTACAGGTTCTGCTGTGAAGTGGTATATCGAATTTCCATGAGGTTTCTTCTCTTACTTCAACACCCTAGCCATGGATTTCCTCACACACTACCAGTTACCGATTCGTTATGACACAGGGACCGAGATTTTGACTTCCTTCAAACATAACAAAGCCACTCATATATTCGATCACATCCATGAGTGGCGAAGGAGACGACGCCTCATTAAACTTGAGCTCCCCGATCAGTTGCTGGTAGAGTGGTTCACAAAATCATTTGTAAACAACATCAGTAAGGACATTGCCATGGGTGGCGTAGTCATGGAAGAGCAGGCTATAAGTCGTGCTCAATATCTTGACCTCGTTTACTCACAGACGGGAACCCTTTACAATTTACTACCTGACTTACCTCGTCCTAATACTTCCAGCACTTCAACTACTCCAGCCGCTTTGCATGCAGCTGACGGTGTGATTGGCACTTTCCAGGCCCCACCACATTCCGCTTCAAGCACAAACGCCAAATCTGCTTCTTCTAATGTTCAAAATGCTCCGTCTCCTACCCCTTCCACCGGCAAGACTTCTGAGGTAAATGCAGTCCAATATACCCCAGCCAGTAAAAACAAATCTAAAAAGGGAAGGGGTAAGAATAAGGAGGGCAAAAATACTTCTCAAGCAGAGAAAACCAAAACTACCCCTGTTGACGATCGGGATAAGCGCAAACCACGATACCCTTGTCTTATCTGTGGTGATGATCACTACACGAAGGATTGTCCATGACGCGCTGAGGTCACTAAGTTCCTTCAAGGAGCTCCAAAACCACCTGTGCCAGCCGTTTTGTCCCAACCCTTCCCGTCTCAACAATAGGCTCAGTTGGTCATCCATGACCAACCCTCATCTTCTACCACCTCTTATGTTTTGATGTGTACTAGTGATTCTAAGCAGAGCAATGTTGCACTCACTACTCGAGCCAAAGATTATTCTTCCTCTAAGGAGAAGGTTGAT
>CBVK0100099709.1:0-23458 GCA_900067695.1 Picea abies | reverse complement strand
GACATATAAGAAAAAAAATTCCGTGGTTTTCTCCCGATTTGGGTTTCCACGTAAAACACTGGTGTACTGTGCATGTGTGTGATTTTTTATTTATTACTTCTCATTATTGGATAATAATTCTACATTGATATAACATTTGAAGAAAAAGGNNGATTAACATTACGTTATTACTGATTCACCCCCCCTCTCAGTAATCCAACACAACCCCAATATCCACTCTTGTAATAACTTATGGAAAATAACAAAAATACACCTCATGCAAGTCAGTAAACACATACATCTACAGATACTAGCACAGTGTATACTTGGAGCTTATTATCTTTCTATGTGAACTTGAGTTTTTTTTTCTCCAACCATATTTCAATCAATTTCTTTGTATGGTTCCATGGCCTAAACTGTTGGAAGATTTGGCAGGAAGGAGTGTGCTTTTCATTGATGGAAAGAATAGAAGGTGGAGCAGAAGGAAGCGAATGGAGATTAAAGCTTACGAGAGTTAACGAATGAATATCAAAAGCTCAGAAGAAATGGTGCGGTAAAACTCAGATCAAATTGAGACTGTCAGATCTGCAAGCTAGATCAATGGGAAGGATGCATTGTGGGGAGCACAAGATAAATTAAACTACTCTCTAGTTACAATCCCACAATCCATCTAGATCATCAAATAGAATAGCTTCAAATATCTATGACTGTGGTTGATCCAACAAACAATGTGTTTAAATCATATTAAGTCATGACCGTCGGATGCATAATCACCAGATCAATGGCAGGGATAAATTGCAGAGATCAGAAAGAGAATTAAACGTCATTCTAGTTCCAATCCTGTAATCATTCAGGATCGTCTGATATTATATCCTCAAAGATCAACAATTATGGTTGACTCTCCAATTGCACACATAATCCCATTATGGAGTTTGGGTGACGAGTTAAAACACTCGCAGATTATGGTTCTGCAATCATTCTTGATCATGGATCTTATTCAAGAATCTTGACAATCGTCGGATCACTGTCAAGTGGAAGGACAGGATAAGACAACAAAGTTGCATTGCATAAATATTGAGCTATCAATATAAGTTCATGATTGACGAACAACATTCACTTTAGGTCTAAAGACATGAAGAGGTTACACTCTGGAGAGCTTGATATTTCAGAATTCGATTATGCGAATTCCCGCCAGTCGTAGGATAACTTTCAAGTGGAAGGACAAGATAAGCTAGCAGAGCCACAATGCTGAAAGATCAAGCTATCGATATAATATCATGATCGACAAACAACATTTAGTTCGGGTTTAAAGTTGTGAGGAGGTTACGCTCTTGAAGGTGTGAGATGTGAAATACCCGAAGGTTTGAGGGGGCTTCATAATATCTCTTACCTCTGGGACAAGGTCTTTGTCTATTGGTGGAGGATTCTGAGCTTTCTTTTCTTTGCTACTATTTTTTACGTCTTTAGTAGGCTTCTCTGCTATGGAAGGTTGATCATGGATGTCAAACTTTACTTCTTTATTCTTTGACCTAAGGTTATATTTATTTGGGCTTCTATTGGATTTATCCCCCTTACTTATCTCATTTATTTGGTTGTCTAAGAGGGATTCCTCATATGCATATTGAGTCAGGTAAGGGAATGGAGAGGTGTCTCCAAGACAATGGATTTCATTATCTAGCTCTTCCTCCTCTACTTGTTCATCAGCAACAAGGTTATTTTGAAGAGGGGTTTGGATTTTTTTATCATCCCTATCTCTTGTTCTAGGCTCTCTTGGCATAATCTAAGGAGAATTGTTATTTGGCCTCCTGAAGTTGCCTCTATTATCAATATTTTGAGGATTTTTGTATGTCGGCTTCCCCTCTACTTCCAACATTTCCATCCTAGTTGAAAGTGATTTTAGTAACTTGGTGACTTCATCCATTTGAGGGGGAAAAGCAGAGGAACCGAAGGTGGAGGATTCCAATTTTTTTCTTGGTATGTCTCTATCAGCCTTATTCCTAAGTTGGTTAGCTGCCAACACATTGGATTCTACTTCTTGGGATACATATTTCATATGAGCCAATGAAGTATCTCTTCTTTCTCTTAGCAAGAGGAAAAAATCAGGCTCAAAAGCACTAGCATACGTGATTTTGGGAGAGGCTTCTGTAGGATTTATTTCAACAGGGATCTTATTGTACATTTTATTAAACCTTTTGGAGAAGTCAGAGACTGATTCTCCCTCTTTCCTCTTTAGGGACCCAAATTCTGTGATATAATACATAAAGTATTTTTTTTCCTCCCACTGCCTCAAGAAGGAATCATCTAGAGCCTCAATCCCAGCAATGGATCCAGGGGTCAAAACTCTGAACCAATTTCTAGCCTTACCATAAGGGATCTTGACAAAGACTCTCATCCAGACGTCTTCACTTTCAATATTTAGATTATCTGCATAAATGTAGAAGGCATCAAGGTTCTCTTAAGCAATTATATCCTCTTCTCCAGTGAACTTGGGCATATAATTTAGGTAATCTCTAGCAGGGAGAGCATTCATTGACTCAGGTAGGACTAGAGGGGAATATCTTGCAACCACTATGGCATCCATTTTGTTTCTAGGAGGATTAGCACCTACCCTAGGGATGTGAGGTGGAGGAGAATTAGGAGGAGACGGTGTTAGAACAGGGGAGGCTGGAATTGAGTTTCCGAGAGGAAAGGGAAACAACAGAGGTTTTGGAGAAAAATATAGAGGGCTTGAGGGAACATGGGTCTCTCTTTCAACAAATTCAGTAACTCTAACAAGAGGAGGAGTGGTAAAGCCTAGGATGGGAAAAATCAACAGGAACACTCCTAAAATTCAAATTTTATGAAACTCCAATAGAAGGTATAGTAGAAGGATGAAAATAAGAAATTGGAGTTCCGATAGGATAATGAAAATCATTAGAAATACCTGGTTGTGCATGCAGTATCTATCTAGATGTGAACCTCTATCATATGCAAATGAGCCTCAGAATGGACTTGATGATGAGCCAAATAACTGACAATCCTTTCCTGTGCTTTCCATTTATGGTAGAAACAACATTCAACCACCACCAGCCAACCTTAATAACATCTTCATTGGGATCGGGGGTGGCCCAAGTCAACTCTGCACCTATAAGACATGTCAGCCTCAACATTCATCATTTGGATTTGAGATGGATGCTCACGGGGAAGCCTGAAAATAGACGTGGCTAATGACGAAGTGATTGGAGCACTCGGTATGGAGTAGCAGATGGGAGATGGCCAGGTGGACAACTGTGGATGGATGAGGAGACTAAGGATAGCATGGTGGCCACATAAGAGGGTGTTGAGGTGTAATGGGATGGAGGTGATGTGGAGTGAGGTGGCACAGGTACCAGTGGGATGGTGAGTGGAAGACAGATGGAGGGAGTGGAAGGGATGAGAGGCAACCACTTGTCAGCCTGGGATAGGACACTATGTGCACATGCACATATCAGGGCTGCGAAAATTGGTTTGGAACTTCCCTGCTTTTGGGCCCAATGTGCATCTTTGGCTTACGCATAACACCTTCACAAACCATGACTATTTTCCCTAGCCCACTCTACCATTTTTATCCTGTGCGCATGTTGAAGCCCCGATATGGCCATTGACTGTTGATCTGAGGTGCTTAGATCTCGACCACCCAGATTTGTGCGTGTCTTATCATGTCACGCAAAAATGTCTCATCGTACCTCCAACATAGGATATAAGTTGAATTGTGGGTTTTTGCCCACTTTCTTTAATTATTTCCCCAAGGGGCCAACTTCTTAGGAAAACACCCCCTTTTACAAGTAAATGTGATAATGTTAGGCTCCATGGGGGATGGCTTGCTCCCTGTGAGATGCCAAGAACTCTTCTGTAGTTTCAGTGCCTTACTGTTGGGCTATGGAGTCACCTATAAAACCTATAATAAAAAGAAAAACAATACTTACAAAAACACGGGAGCCACTTGTGGATCAAATAAAGAACTTCTTGAGAAAATGCCCATTTACAGAGCCACCAAAAACTTGATCGCCCTCCAAATTCTACAACTTGTATGTATTATTTGGATATATCTTAAAGATTTTGAAGGGCCCAATCCATAGGACTTCAAACTTGTTGTGCTTTCCTCTATCCTTCTTTGGACCCACTTGAGAACTAGATCTCCTAGCCATAAATCCTCCTTATTGTTATTCTTTTCAAAGGCCTACTTGATTCTCCACTGACGATCATGCACTTTGTCTATCATCTGTTCTCTGTTCTACTGCACTTCTACCATTTTATGTATCCTTCTAATCATATCATCAGGCTCTTCTTGGTAGTCTTGGAAGAATTTTGCTACAGGCAGGGCAAGGTGAGAAGGAAATACTGCTTCAGCCCCATAGACAAGCTTGAAAGGGGAGAGGCCCAAGGATTTCTTCATTGTCACTTGATCAACCCACAAATAAAACTTAAGCTTTGAATCCCATGCTTTATTATTGTCCTCTAGTAGTCTTTTGATTATCATTATCAAGATTTTGTTAGAGGAATCTGCTAGTCCATTGCCCTGGGGGTAGTAGGGGGTAGAGTGGATCAATGAAACTCTAAATTGATCACAAAATTTGACCAATGGTTTGGCTTTGAAGAATATATCATTATCAGCGATGATTCTGTTTGGATAGCCAAACCTTTCCATAATATATTCAAGGAAACCAATGATCACTTTGTGAGAAGCACTCCTTGTGGGAATAACTTCTATCCACTTGGTGAAATAATCTATTGCAATCAAGATCCGCCTGTACTGACCACTCGAAGCAGGATGAATTTCTCCAATAAAGTCTAGGCCCCACTGCTGAAAGGGTCTTGAAGCTACCACTGGCTTCAATGGAATAGACTTGAGCTGTTGTTTCCCAACGAATTTTTGACCTTTGATGCAAGCCCTGATTTTCACACAAACATTAGTGAATAGAGTAGGCTAGAAGTACCCAACCCTGAGAATTTTGTAGGTTGTGGTTCTCCAGAAATGATGTCCCCCACATATGTTGCCATGAAAGTCGAAAATAATCTTTTGGGCCTCATGTGGGTCTAAACATCTCAGAAGAACACCTAGAGGGTCTTTCCAATACAAGACCTGGTCAATAAGGCAATATCTAAATTCTTTGAGCTTTAAGTCTCTTCCCTTGCTCTTCCCCATTCCATCAGGGGGATTTAACTCTTGTAGAAAAAATATAATATCTTTATACCAGGTGAATTATGCCAGTGGAGGGCTATCCTGAGGACTGCTATCATGTAGCTTAGCCTACTAATATTTTGAGTAAGTGTTGATGAAATTAACCCCTAAATATTTACAGTTAAATTTAGCCAACAGTTCGGCTAAACCTTGACCTTTAACTAGTTTGGTGGGTTTGATTTCCAGATCGCATTCAAGGATCCTGACAATCCACTTGCTACTTCTCCCATCTATATCAGGCTGAATGAGAATGTTCTTAACAAAGGATGAAGGAACATATGCAATGATCTTTGAATGCAAAACATAGACTCTGAAATCTTTGAGAGATTTCACAAGGGCATAGGCTTGTTTCTCCATAATATCATATTTTTCCTTTGCATCTCTCAATGCCCTACTAAAAAATGAAATTGGATGCTCTAGCCCTTCAACATTCTTCTGCAACAAAACATATTCCACCATATCAAAAGAAGCAAAAGAAAAAATCAGAAAATCCTTGGAATAATCAGGACTGACAAGCACAGGTGCCTCATTCAATGCCTTCTTGATCTGGATGAAGGATTTCCGAGACTCAACAATCCATTTTACTTCATTTCCATTTCTGAGCATGATTGTGATATGCTTCACCAGTTCAACAAAATTGGAAACAAACCTCCTCAAGAAATTAATTTTTCCCAAGAAAGACTGAACTTCCTTATTGGATTTGGGAAGTGACAAGGTTTGAATAGATTCTACCCTGCTTGAATCAATTCTAACCCCCTCAGTTGATAATATGTGCCCCAGTAATTTCCATTCCTTCATGGAAAACAATGATTTCTTGGGATTTAAAGAGAGACCGAACCTCCTACATTTCAAGAAGACCTTCCTCAGATGACAACATTGTTCTTTATCATATATGGAAATGACCATTATATCATCCAGATAGATGATCACAAACTTATCCTTATCCCCAATGAAGACGATTTCCATGGCTCGCTGAAAGGTTTCTCCTATGTTCATTAATCCAAAGGGCATTTTGGCATACATGAATGTGCCCCAAGGAGTGGTGAAGGTTTTCATCTCTCTGTCTTTAGGCAGGACAAAGATTTGATTGTAGCTAGAAAATCCATCAATCATGGAAATTCTGGATGCACCTGTCACCCTCTATAGTATGTGTTCCATATTTGGCAGTGGGTAATTGTCCTTCCTAGAGCTCCTGTTCAAATTTCTGAAGTCCACATAGAGTCTGATTTCTCCACTCTTTTTTCACACTAGGACCAGGTTGGCTACCCACTCAGAATATCTCAAAGGCACAATAATTTGAGCATCCAAAAGCTTCTTCACCTCCCTTTCCATAATAGGAATCAACAGAGTATTTGTTTCTCTTAATTTCTGCCTAAATGGTTTGGCCTCCTCGTTCAATGAGATCTTGTGTTTAATGACACTGGTGTCATATGTTCTGAGATATTCGTATGTCCAAGCAAACATGTCAGAAAATTTCTATAATAGCTCATTATACTCAGCCCTCTACTCTCTTGATAGGATGCTTGACAATTTGACAAATTTTGGGTCCTCCTCTATGTCAATATTTCACTCGGCAACATCAACATCATCATTTGATATTTTACCCTTCAATGCCACATCATTTCTGTCAAAAATCCTTTCCAAAGGAACTAGTCCCTTTGGGATGTGATTTCTGGGTAGTTGGACAATGTGACGATCATCAATCTTTTACAAGAAAACATCAGGATGAGGATTTATTTTAGAGTCATGATCTTGATCAATGTGCAATATAGAAAACTCCTCGACAATTTCCAGGAATCTTTTGATTTCAAGATCATCCTCAAACACTTTCCAATGCTTAACATTGTCAGGTATAGAGGGTCTATATTTCACTTCTACATCATACCTGAGTTTAGGTGGCAGAGGGACTTTGAAATTGCTTGTTGAAATAGCTAGAGAATCGGCCATGACATTATTTTCCCTTGGAATAAATGAAATGTTGAAAGCTAAGAAAAAAATGTCAATGAGGTCCCATACTTCATTTCTATAGGTTCTAAGCCTGGGATGCTTAGCTTGATACAAATTTCTAATTTTTTTAATGATCAATTATGCATCTCCAAACACAGATATTTCTTGATCCCCATGTCTTTTGTAGCTCTTAATCCCAAAAAAAGAGCTTCATACTCTGCCACATTATTAGTAGATTCAAATTCCAGTTTGTATGACAGAGATATGGCCTCATGAGCTGGTGAAACCAAGACTACTCCAACACTAGCAACATCCTTAGAGGAGGCTCCATCAAAAAACATTTTCCAAATAGAGGTGGTGGGGAAAGAATCTTCATAAAAAACCATGGACTACTTTTTGAGATTTAAGGCAGTCTCAGGAGCATCAGTGAACTGCAACAAACTGGCCCCCAACTCGGTGTCAAGTGCAAACATAGGATGGTTGGTGGGGTCAGATTCATCACTAATAATATAGGCCAATTGAGCTTCTCTGTACATTCTTCTATTCTCCCTTCCAAACACAGGAATGGTAGCATATGTGAGGTCCATCTTCAAGGTTCCCCCAAGCCTTTTAATCCAAGATCTTGATAAAAGCATGCCAAAATTGGGAGGAATGTCAGCCACCATAATATCCATGAACACACTTTTCATGGGAAGCTAAAACAAGGTCACAACTATATCTTTGATGACCCCAAGACATTGCACCCTCCTTGAATCGAAATAATACAAATCATGATTAGCCTTTGTGATCTCTATTCATAGTTATTCCATGACAGTTTTGGGCATCAGATTATGAGATGCCCCTGAGTCCATCAAGCAATTATGAAACACCTTATCATGTATGTTCAATGATGTATATAAGGGAGGGGATGAATCATCTCTATCCTCTATCATAGGACCTAGGATGACAACTAGCTTTTCATCTTGGAGATTTACTAAGTCTATAGGATGGAAAGATGTCTCAGGCTGCAATAGCTTAGAGAGGGACCTTTTGAAGTTTTCATGCTTGACTAGCTCTGAAAGGGGAACATGGATTTTGATATTCTAAATTTCATGCTCAAAGATAAAGGAGGCAGGGGGCTTCAAAATCTCTCTTACCTATGGGAGAAGGTCTTTAGCTATTGGTGGAGGATTCTGATCTTCTTTTCTTTGCTTCTCTACTATGGAATGTTGATTAGGGATGTCAGACTTTACTTCTTTCTTCATTGACCTAAGGTTATATTTATTTGGGATGCTATTGGCTTTTTCCCCCTTACTCATCTCATTTATTTGGATTTCTAAGAGGGATTCCTCGTATGAATATTGCGTCAAGTGAGGGAATGGGGAGGTGTCTCCAGGACAATGGATTTTAGGATATATCTCTTCCTCCTCTCCTTCTTCATCAGAATCAAGGTTATTTTGAAGAGGGGTTTGGATTTTTTGATCATCCCTATCTCTGTTTCTAGGCTCTCTTGGCATAATCTTAGGAGCATTGTTATTTGACCTCCTAAATTTTTCTCTGTTATCAATATTTTGAGGATTTTTGTATGTCAGCTTCCCCTCTATTTCCAACCTTTCCATCCTAGTTGAAAGTGATTTTAGTAACTTGGTTACTTCATCCATTTGAGGGGGGAAAATAGAGGAACCGGAAGTGGAGGCTTCCAATTTTTTTCTTGGTATGTCTCTATCAGCCTTATTACTGAGTCGGTTAGTTACCAACACATTGGATTTTACTTCTTGGACTTCATATTGCATATGTGCCGAGGAAGTAGCTCTTCTTTCTCTGAGAAAGATGCAGAAATTAGGGTCAAAAGAACTATCATAAGTGATTTTGGCAGAGGCTTATGTAGGATTTATTTCAATAGGGATCTTATTGTACATTTGATTGAACCTTTTGGAGAAGTCAGAGACTGATTCTCCCTCTTTCCTCTTCAGGGACCCAAACTCTGTGATATAATACATAAGGTATTTTTTGTCCCTCCACTGCCTCAAGAAGGCATCATATAGAGCCTCAATCCCAGCAATGGATCTAGGGGTAAAAACTCTGAACCACTTTCTAGCCTCACCATCAAGGCTCTTGACAGAGACTCTCATCCAGACGTCTTCATTTTCAATATTTAGATTGTCTTCATAACTATAGAAGGCAACAAGGTGCTCTTCAGTAGTTATATCCTCTTCTCCAGTGAACTTGGGCATATACTTCAGGTAATATCCAGTTGGGAGAGTGTTCATTGGATGAGGTAGGACTAGAGGGGCATATCTTGCAGCCACTATGGCATCTATTCTATTTATAGGAGGATTAGTGTTAAATTTGGTAGCATCGACAATCATTCTCCAATGAGAGGCGATATGGGCCACCCTGAGGCTAGCCAAGGAGATTTGGAGAATCAACCAGTCTTGTGAGGTATTGACAAAAGCCAGGGGGAACAGAAAACCTCTGTGAGTCAAACCAAAATTCAGGATGAACAAGATGCTATGTGAGTCTAATGCAATATTTAGGGGGAACGTACAACCTTTGTGAGCATAGACAGTCTAGTGAAAAATTCAGAGGGAACATACAACCTCTGTGAGCATAGACAGACTAGTGAAAAAGTCAGGGGGAACATACACCTCTGTGAGCCTAGTCAAACCTTGTGAGGCATGAGCAAAAGTCAAGGCATATAGCAATCATTAGGTTGAATATAAAATTCCTATGAGCTAGAAACAAACAATATTCCTAATATTGCAAATGATGTAATTGTATTGAGCTAGTGTGTTGGCACGTGTAAAAATTATCCACCATGAAGAGAATTTTGAATTTCCTTGTCAAGAGTTGTAACTAAAGTCTTGAGTCTAGTTCTATGTTAGAACTAAAGTGTAATGTTGAGTTGCAACTAAAGTCTTGAGTCTAGTTCTATTTTATAACTAAAGTGTAATGTTCAGTTGCAACTAAAGTCTTAAGTCTAGTTCTAAGTTCGAACTAAAGTGTAATGTTGAGTTGTAACCAATCTCAAGTCTAGTTCTAAGTTCAAGCTAAAGTATAGAGATGAGTTGTAACCAATCTCAATTCTAGTTATAATTTTGAACTAAAGCATGAAGATGAGTTATGTTTAATGCATGCAATCAGGTTACTATTTCGAGCTTCCCCTCTTCAGCCTATATAAGAAGAGGTTGAGCCCTCTCTTCAACATAGTTCTGCAACACAGTTTTCATTTGCAAGTTGAGGGTGAGGTAATAGAGGAGAACATCATTGATAAAGAGGCATCATATCAGAGGTGTATTTCAGCAAGGTCTTGTAAGTCTTTGTCATGTCAGAGCCATCTTGGCAAGCTCTTTGAGAGAAGAACATTCATGGTGGATATTTGTAAGATATCCTACATTATTAATGCAATAAAAGAATATTGTTTGTAGGGGTTTTTGTCCCTGTATAGGTTTTCCCCTGGGTATATGTGTTGTTGATATCCATGTTTACTTATATACATAATTATTGCTATTCAATTATGATTTGGAATTGTTTAAGTGTATTAAGTTGGAATCAAAGTATTGAAGAAAATAAAAGAATTAATGCGCATAAGAAATCAAGCTCATAATTTAACATGGTATCAGAGCTTAGGGTGTGTTAAACATGTTGAATTACAACAACAGGTACACATAGATCCAAGCAAGCTTGATTAAGTTTCGAGTGTGAGGACCATGGCATCCTCCATTTCAGTCAGGGCCAAAGATAGGCTCGAAGGAGATATGAAATTTAGTATTTAAGCTCTGTATAACAAATATCTTGCAAGAGCATGATCTTGAGAAGTATGTGACCATAGTAGTGGAGGAACCAACAAATAATGCAGGAAGAACGACCTTCAGGAAGAGTCAAGAAAAAGCCAAGTGAATCATCTTTGACTCAGTCAATGACAGTATAATGCCTACAATGACTTCGTTGATGACTGCCAAGGACTGTATGGATGCCTTGGTGAATTTGTATGAGAAATAGGCAAGTCATAAGAGGACACTTAAGCACAAGATTAAGTATTTGAAGATGGAGACAAGCGAATCAATGGCATATTTCTGTTCCAGGATAGCTCAGATCAGAGATCATCTTTTGGTCACAGGGGTGACAATGGATGATGATGATTTAGTGCAGGCCATTTTTGACGGTCTTCCTTCTTCATGGGAAAACTTCTTATATAGTGTAAGTGGGAGAGAGATTCATCCCATGTTTGAGAATTTATGGCATGATTTCCTCTAGGAGGAGAGTCACACAACTACTAGGAGTGAGCCAACAAAAGAAGAGCACTCAGCTTTAACATCAAGATTCAAGGGAAATAAGAAAGGCACTTTCTAGAAAGGATCTCAGTGGAAGCCAAACACCAAAGATACATTCAAAGGCAAGAATATTGATACATCTAATATTAAATTCTTTAGTTGTAATAACTTAGGTAATTTTTTTAAAGATTGTTGGTTTAGAAAGAATTTTCCTAGGAAAGGGAAACATCATGCCTCAACTGTTGAGGATGATGAATCCAAAAGAAATAAAAAAAGTCCTTCTAATGAGAAAGAAAATAGGAAATAATATTATTTGGTTTCTACCTTATCCAATTCAGTTTCCATGGGGCTGAAAACTTGGTTAGTAGATAGTGGTGCATCAAAGCACATGACAGGATACAAGGAGATCCTCTCAGATTTAGAGACAAAATATTTTGCAGAGCAGGTCGAGCTTGGGGATGAAAAATGTTACAAGATAGAGGGAGTAGAATCTATCTCCTTCATATTGGAATCTGGGGCTATACTTCATGTTGATAAAGTACTATATGTTCCAGGGCTCAAGAAGAATCTACTATTAGTTACAACCCTTGAGGACAAGGGATATTGGGTGATCTTCAAGGACAGGATGGCACTACTATGGGCTAAAGGTATCCACTTAAGTACAACATAACCCATTGGAAGTCGCAGTGGAGGACTGTACGTCCTGTCAAGATAGTCAGTTCAGTCATTGGTTCATGATGTGACTATATCCAACAAGTTGTAGCATAGAAGACTTGGACATCTTCATTACAAATCTCTTCCAAATATACAGAACATGGTATGTGGCATGCCCTCCTTTTCTCTTAGTAAAAATGAAATTTGTAAGGGATGAATGCTAGATGAGAAATCATTTCCTAGTAGTGACAATAGAGCTCAAGACATCTTAGATCTAGTTCATTCTGATGTATGTGGTCCCATGTCATCTCCCTCACTTAGTGGTTGTTTTTATTATGTCATTTTTATTGATGATTACTCAAGAAAATGTTGGATATATTTTATTAAAGATAAAAGTGACACATTTGATAAATTCAAAGAGTATAAAACCTTTATTGGAAAGCAGACAGGGAAACACATTAGAATCCTTAGAACAGACAATGGAGGAGAGTTTGAATCTCTTCAGTTTGAGGATTTTTGCAAGTCAGCAAGAATCAAGAGATAGTTGACCATGCCATATAACCCTTAACAAAATGGTGTTGCTGAGAGGAAAAACAAGACTATTTTTGAGGGAGTGAAATCAATGATGTTTGACAAGTATCTGCCAAATTATTTATGGGAAAAAGCTACCTCCACTGCCATATATATTTAGAACATGTGTCCACATGCTATTTTGAAGGAGAAGACTCCTGAAGAAGTCTTCTTAGGGATCAAACCTGAAGTATGGCATCTAAGGATATTTGGATGTCCTATGTATATTGATGTCCCTAAGGAAAAGAGGACAAAGATGGAACCCTCGGGAAAGAAAGGGGTTTTTGTGGAGTACAGTGAGAACTCCAAGGCTTACAGGATTTATGTACCAAGTCAAAGGAAAATAGAGGTAAGAAGAGATGTGACTTTGCATGAGGAAGCTGCATTTAATAAATCCAGAGAGCTTCAACAAGATTCAGAAGCAGTTCAACCAAATTCACCCTCTTCTGAAAATGAAGAGTCAGATGATCAGAGGGAGGAACCTTGTGAAGGGCCAAGTAATGATCCCCTATAACCCGTTGAAGTGTTAGAAAGAACTCTTGAAGAACCTCCAGCCAAAAGGAAGCCAGTGTGGCTTAAAGAAATAGTGTGGGAAGCAGAAAGGATAGTTCTCCCAAAGGAACTTTCAGGGAAAGGAAGAGGCCTCATAGGTTTGGAGGCTATGTTGCACTGATGAGTAGCATTAGTGATGTCAAACCTTCTTCATTTGATGAAGCATATAAATTAGAAGTATGGAAGGATTCCATGCTTGAGGAATATAGGTCTATTATAAAGAACAATTTTTGGGACATTGTGCTAAGGCCAAAAGACAAATCAATGGTTTCTTCCAAATGGATCTATAAGATCAAACATGCAGCTGATGGAAGTGTGAAAAATTTCAAAGAAATATTTGTAGCTAGAGGCTTCACTCAGAAAGAAGGAATCGACTATGAAGAGACTTTTTCTCATGTAGACAAGTATACCTCCATTCAAGCTATTATTTCTTTAGCTTCCGTACTTAGTTGGAAGCTACATCAAATGGATGTAAAAACAACATTCTTGAATGGAAAGATTGAATAGGAGGTCTTTGTGGAACAACCATATGGTTTTATGCTGCATAACAAAGGTACTCATGTATGCAAGCTAAGGAACGCCTTGTATGGTCTTATGTAGGCTCCCAGAGTTTGGTATGACAGGATTGGTGGCTTTCTTAAAACCCTGGGCTTTCAGAAAAGTGATGTTGATGCAAATCTATACTTCAAGGTAAGAGGTAACCAACATGTTATACTAATTCTATATGTTGATGATCTCTTTATAATAGGAGACGAAGGGCTAATAGATTGGTGTAAGAGGGAGCTAACCTCAAAATTCGAGATGAAAGACTTAGGCTTCATGCATTACTTTATGGGATTGGAAGTGTGGAAAAGATAGGGTGAGATATTTCTGGCACAAGGAAAATACACAGTGGATGTACTAAAGAGGTTTGGTATGATGGATTGCAAATCCATGTCTACTCCGATGGTTACCAACTTGAGGAAGCTACATGATTCTGATACAGGTTCAGATTTGGTGGATCCCACCATGTATAGGCAGCCGATTGAATCATTGATGTACATGATCCACACTAGGCCAGATATATGCCATGCAGTGATTGCAATGAGTCAGTTCATGACTGAACTGAGAGAGAGACACTAGGTGGCAGCAAAGCACATCTTGAGATATCTTAGAGGGACCATTACTTATGGTTTGAGATATACATCCAATGGTGGTTTATTTCTACATAGGTATGCAGATGTTGACTGTGCAGGAAGCCCAGTGGATCAGAAGAGTACTTCCAAATACTACTTCAGTTTAGGATCCGCTATGATCTCTTGGTCAAGATGAAATCATGGATCCATTGCATAGAGTACAATAGAGGTTGAGTACATTGTAGCAAGTGATGCTAGCAAAGAAGCAATATGGCTCAGAAAATTGGTTTCTGGGTTGTTTGGTGAAAAGCTCGAGACAACGATGGTTCACAATGATAATAAAAGTTGTATAAAATTGACAGAGAACCTGATATTTCATGACAAGTCAAAAAATATTGACATGAGGTACCACTACATCCGAGACTTGGTCCAGAGAAAAATTGTAAAGTTACAGTTCATAGCCATGAGCGAGCAGGTAGTTGATATCCTGACCAAGCCTCTGACCTCAAGATAGTTTGTACAACTAAGAGGCAACCTTGGTGTGGCTAAGAATGACTCCCTCACTGAGAGGGAGTGTTAAATTTGGTAGCATCGACAATCATTCTCCAATGAGAGGCCATATTGGGCCACCGTGAGGCTATCCAGGGAGATTTGGAGAATCAAATAGTCTTGTGAGGTACTGACAAAAGACAGGGGGAATGGACAACCTCTATGAGTCAAACCAAAAGTTGGGATGAACGAGATGCTATGTGAGTCTAATGCAATAGTTAAGGGGAACGTACAACCTCTGTGAGCATAGACATTCTAGTGCAAAATCCAGGGGGAACATACAACTTTTGTGAGCATAGACAGACTAGTGAAAAAGTCAGGAGGAACATACAACCTCTGTGAGCCTAGTCAAACCCTGTGAGCCATGAGAAAAAGCCAAGGAATCTAGCAAAAGTTAGGTTGAATATATAATTCCTATGAGCTAGAAAAAAACGATATTCCTAATATTGAAAATGATTTTATTGTATTGATCTAGTGTATTGGCACGTGTAAACATTATCCACCATGAAGCGAATTATGAATTGCCTTGTCAAGAGTTGTAACTAAATTCTTGAGTCTAGTCCTATGTTAGAACTAAAGTGTAATGTTGAGTTGCAACTAAAGTCTTAAGTCTAGTTCTATGTTATAACTAAAGTGTAATGTTGAGTTGCAACTAAAGTCTTGAGTCTAGTTATATTTTAGAATTAAAGTCTAATTCTGAGTTGAAAATAAAGTCTCGAGTCTAGTTCTATTTTAGAACTAAAGTGTAATGTTGAGTTGCAACTAGAGTCTTAAGTCTAGTTCTAAGTTCGAACTAAAGTGTAATGCTGAGTTGTAACCAATCTCAAGTCTAGTTCTAAGTTCGACCTAAAGTGTAAAGCTGAGTTGTAACCAATATCAAGTCTAGTTCTAAGTTCAAACTAAAACTTGAAGCTGAGTTATGTTTAATGCATGCAATTAGGTTAATATTTAGAGCTTCCCCTCTTCCCCTCTTCATCCCATATAAGAAGAGTTCGAACCCTCTCTTCAACACAGTTCTGCAACACAGTTTTCATATGCAGGTTGAGGGTGAGGTATTAGAGGAGCACATCAATGATAAAGAGGCATCATATCAGAGGTGTATTTCAACAAGGTCTTGTAAGTCTTTGTCAGTTTAGAGTCATCTTGGCAAGATCTTTGAGAGAAGAACATTCATGGTGGATATTTGTAAGAGATATTACATTAATGCAATAAAGAAATATTGTTTGCTGGGTTTTTTGTCCCTATACAGGGTTTCCCCAGGGTATATGTGTTTTTTATATGCATGTTTACTTATCTACATAATTATTTCTATTCAATTATGATTTGGAATTGTTGAAGTGTATTAAGCTGGAATCAAAGTATTGAAGAAAATAAAAGAATTAATCCGCTTAAGAAATCAAGCTCATAATTTAACAATTAGCACCTACCATAGGGATTTGAGGTGGAGGAGAATTAGGAGGAGAAGTTGTTAGAACAAGGGAGGTTGGAACTGAGATTTTGAGAGGAAAGGGAAATAACAGAGGAATTAGAGAAAAATCTAGAGGGCTTGAGGAAACAAGAGTCTCTCTTTCTATGAAATCAGTAACTATAATAGGAGGAGGAGTGGTAAAGCCCAAGGTGGAAAAATATTCTAAGGTGCTAGGTATAAACCATAGTATGACCTTAAGGGAGAGAGGAGTGACAATGGTTTCTCCCTCCAATCCCAGACCATGAGGGGAAAACTCAACAGGAACACTCCCAAAATTCAAAGTTCGGGAAACTCCAACAGAAGGTATAGCAGAAGGCTGAAAAGAAGAAATTGGAGTTCCTATAAGATAATGAAAAAATTAGAAGTACTTGGCTCAACAGTAGAAGTACCTTCATGAAGGGCCTTTCCCTTTCTGATAATTTTCTTTGGGTCAGCTTCAAGTGTTGCCAAAGGAACCTCTGGATTAGATCTCGTGTGTATGCCTCTACAAGCCACAACTGAAATAGTGGAGTCGCCAATAGATCTGCATCAATGGAGTCACCACAGTGGAGTCACCAAGTGCACAGTTGCAATATTGATGTGATGGATTTTGATGCACCTTCAGACCCAGTAAGATTTGTCTTTCAATCCTAGGGAAAATATTCAATTCTTCCCCGGCAATGGTGCTAGAAATGTTAGCACCAGAAGTCACCTCTAGATTGCTGCAGAGGTAAGCCTGATACCCGTCAGTTTTATGTCACAATGAATAGTTTAAAGGTGGTATAATGGATTCAGACTCAGTATGGTATCATTTTAACTGAGAATCCTGGACCATGCAATGCATAGGTAGGTGAGGTCTTGATCTAAGTTTAGTCAGTAAGTTGCAGTAAAGGATGAGTAGGGGAAGAACTGGTGAGGAGATGTAAGCGCCTGCTATGGACATCCGATCTTCCAGTAACCTAAGGAAAAAAATCTTCAAGAACGAGACCCTCTTGGACCCAAAGCTTCAGAAACTAAGATATGTTTAAACACCACATCTACAAAAGAATGATGATCAAACCTACATCACAATGCTACTGTAACATATCGACTGGATCCTCCATGCCCGAGATACTTAGTATAAGAGGGAAAAATATAACATGTGAAACTAATTAAAACTGGTGAAAATATTGCAGTGATCGAACCTACATCACAACAACATCACAACCCTCGACTGGATCCTCCAATTCTGAGTGTCTTAACACAGTGTTTACGAAGAGGTGGAAAGAAGATGACTTTCATTAAGCAAGAAGTCTCAAATACATATCATAACCAGAGAACCAGAGGCTTCATTAAAACTTTACAATCGAGATCTTAGCTCAACCATCAACCTTTACAATATATCAAAATTGAGTATTTATACTCAAACAAAATCAAGGAAGCGTATCCGAGTAGGTGCATTGAAGGTGTTACATCCGCATGCTTCCTGACAGACTGTGCATGCAGTCTCTGTCCATATGTGAAAATATATCATATGAAAACAAGCCTTAGAATGGACCTAATGATGAGCCAACTAACTGACAGTCCTTTCCTCTTTTTTCCATTTATGGAAGAAATGAAGTTCAATCACCACCAACCAACCTTAATAACTGCTTCATTTGGATCAGGCATGGCCCAAGTCAACTCTGCACCTATAATACTTGGCATCCTCACCATCCACCATTTGGATTTGAGTTGGATGCTCATGGGGAATCCTGACAGCAGACGTGGCTACTGACGAAGTGATTGGCACACTCGGTATGGAGTAGTGGATGAGAGATGGCTAGGTGGATAGTTGTGGATGGATGAGGAGACTGAGGATAGCATGGTGGCCACACAAGTGGGATTTGAGGTGTAATGGGATGGAGGTGATGTGGAGTGAGGTCGCACTGGTGGTTGGAGATAAGGAAGGGACAGGTATTGGCGAGATGGTGAGTGGAAGACATATGGAGGGAGTGGAAGGGATGAGAGGTGACCACTTGTTGTCTCGGGATAGGACACTATGTGCACTTGCACATATTGGGGATGAAAAAAGTGGTTTGGAAATTCCCCGCTTTTGGGCCCGATGCACGTCTTTGGCTGACACGTAGCACCTTCACAAACACGGTTTTTTTCCTCGGCCTGCTCTACCCTTTTTATCTTGTGCACATGTTGATGCCACGATATGGCCATCAACCATCGATCTGGGGCGCTTATCTCTTGACTGCCCAGATTTGAACGCATCTTATCATGTCGCGTCAAAATGTCTCATCACACTTCCAACTTAGGATATAAGCCGAATTGTGGGTTTTTTCCCACTTTATTTAATTATTTCGCCAAGGGGGAAACTTCTTAGGAAAACACCCCCTTTATAGATAAATGTGATAACAGTGTCAAAGTTACGACATTCGTCCATTTTAGAAGACTGAATTGTGACCATTGAATTGATAAGAACTCGATAAGACTAAGTGTATGGTCACCACCAGTGATCACGTGAAAGAAGGGGCTTAGGAGACAAAGAAGCCATAATTGACTGGCTATAACTGATAGAGAAGACGAAGAGTTTTGACTACTAGAGAAGCTAAGGAATGTCAACATAATGCCCACTGATGATGAACAGATGGATTAAATTGCTAGAGAGGATGAAGATTTGCCATGATGATCAAGCAAAGGACTCAACGTGAGAAAGAGATGTAGAACATAGAAGTGAGGTGATTTTTCTAGTTAGCCATGTAGTTGTGATGAAGAGACACAATGAACAACCTGTAGGGTAGAACAATGATGCAATGAAGAACATGCAGAGGCATAGCGCATAGAAGGCATATGGCGCACAAAGAATAAAATGTAAAAGAACATAGAGCGCAAGTGATGTGAGCAGAGAGAGACTAATGCAGGAAGAGCAAAGCAGTGTAGTAGAACAATGATGAGACTAGTAAGCCATAGATAAATGTTGTATCACTGTGATAAATTCAATAAAAGAAAATATTTATATTTTAGGGTGGTACGGAGGTTCTAGGGAGGACTTTTGTCTTCAGAGTTTCAAGTGGGTGCTTGAACATAGGGAGTTGTAGCTTCCATCTGGTTGCAACCAGAAAAACTAGGGTGGTAGGGTGGTGCAAGGGAGAACTATTTTTCTCTATTATACAGGTTGGTGCCTGTGTAACTGGAAGTTAGTGCTGGAACACTCAGGGAGTTGGTGCTTCCTTCTAGTGGGTGCTAGAGAAACCAGGGAGTTGGTGCTTCCTTCTAGTGGGTGCTAGAAAATACAGAGAGTTGGTGCTCTCAACAAGTTTCTACTTGTAAAAAAAAAGGTTGTAGCCTCATGAGGAGTTGGATCTCATAAGAATCATAATGTACAAAAAATAAATAGTACATATCATATCAAGAAGAAGAGGTTTTTCCCTTTATGGGTTTCCTCAGGAAATATCTATCTATGTATATTTCATGTGTGTGATTGATGTTGAATACTCTATTGCTTACCTCTGTGCATTATTGTGATTTCCATTGAGTGTTCTATAAAGATTTTAAAATAGGCATAATTGTTTAATCATAGTAACAACTAATTCACCACCCCCTCTCAGTTGTCCAACAATTGGTATCAGAGTCGATTCCTTTTATCTAAGGGTAGATCCTAGAGATTAAACATGACTAGTCATGAAAGAACTTCAACCAACAAGGCCCCCTTGTTCAATGGAACAAACTTTACCTTCTGGAAAGTTAGGATAAGAACCTACATAATGGACTTAGGTGTAGATGTATGGGATGTGGTAGAGACTAGTTATGTAAAACTAGTTGTACTAGCTTCTAAGGATGAAAATATAGAATTCAGCTTCAATGCTAAGGCTATGAATGCTATTCTGAGTGGGCTTGCAGAAACAAAATTTGTAAAAGTTATGCACTTAGAATCTTCCAAAGAAATGTGGGACAAGCACATCAGTGGTTATGAGGGTAATGAGAAGGTAAAGGATGCCAAGATTTAAACCTACAGATTATAGTTTGAACAACTAAAGATGAAAGAGGATGAAACTGTTGGGAAGTACTTTCTGAGATTTGAATAAGAAGTAAATGTAATGATAGTACTTGGTGAAAAAATTGAGGATGTCTCTTTAGTTCAGAAATTTTTGAGATCTCTGCCAGATATGTTCAACCCAAAGGTCTCTGCTATAGAATAACTTAATGATCTAAAATCTCTGTTTATTGACCAAATCCTAGGAACTATGATTTCCTATGAAATGAGGACAGGTAAATATAAACCCACCTCTAGAGAAGCATCATTTATAGCAGATAAGAATGAGGATTCTGAGCCTAATGAAATTGAAGAAAAAATTGTGAGAAGACTAAAGAAAGGATCAAGCAAGTATCAAGGAAAATTTCCCTTCAAATGTTTTAACTATGGAAATATAGTTCACTTTGCTTCTAAGTGTCCACACAAGAAACAAGATCAGAATTCTGAAGGTGAAAATAAGTACAAACCCAAGATATTTGGTAAAAATAAAAGTCTATGTGTATATAATGATGGCTCTTCATAAGACACGGATGGTGACTCTTCTATGAAGATAATATTAATGACTTTACGCTTATGGCCAAATAGGATTATGATAATAAAGGAACAGGAATTGATGTTGATGATGAAGAATCTGCGGTTGACTTGGAAGGAGAACTGATCAGTCCTCTAGAAGAAATTGCTAGACTCAGATCTAAGAAGAAAAAGAAAAAAAATTGTTGATACAATTCGAGAGAGACAATAAAGGACCTGATGAAGACTTTGCCCTAGTAAAAGTGGAATTAGAAGAGGCAAAGAAAATAGAGGACATTCTGAAACATAAGCTATCAGAAAAGAAGGCAAGATGTGAAGCCTTGGAAGAAGAGGTAGTAAAAACTAGAAAAGAGATGGAGAATTTTAAAACATTGTATCTCCAAAATCTTCCAAGCATTAAATCCGCAACATAACTTAACGACATTCTGAGCAAACATATATCTCCTCTATTGAAGACTGGTTTAGGTTATGTAAATGGTTCAAGAAACAAACAACCAAAAATCAAAGAGCCAGTAAAGATGATCAAGTTGCAAGTTAGTAGACAATTAGACCATGAGAGTACTCTGTCACCAAAAGATAATAAATACAAGATGATCCATGATAAAAAACAAAGAGATCAGAAGATGGAGCAAGAAATTTCAAGAAGAAGGCCATCCTTCAGGTAACAAAATTTCTTCTATGGCTATTGTTTTTACTATTCTAATTTTGGTCATAAAATTGCAAATTGTCAAATTAAGTTTAGAGACATGCATCTAGGGAGGTCAAGAAATAAAAAATCCTTACAACATAGAACTAAGCAGCCAATGAATAGATAATGTAGCACCAATAACTTTGAACTATTGAACAATGAGCTCAAATGTTATAACTGTCATAACTTCATCCACAAAGATGCAAACTACCATCTGAAGAAGTACAAGGCAGATCCAAGGATAAATCCTTTAGCTAGAAATGCGAACACTTCGAAAAAGAAAGATAGTGAAAAATGTGGTCTAGTACTTTCATCTCAAAAACAAAAAGACCCATGGTATATAGACAGTGGATGTTCCAAACACATGATTGGAGACAAGGATAAGTTTATCTCTATAAGTAAAAGCAAAAAAGGAAATGTAACCTTTGGAAATGATGAACTAGGTAAAATCAAGGGTAAAGGGATGGTGAGTTTGAGTAATGATAAAGGGAAATCCTAGGATGTTCTACTTGTAGATGGGCTGAAAGATAATTTTCTTAGTGTAAGTCAGATGTGTGACAAAGGATGTGACGTGGTGTTCACTTCCAAAGATT
The DNA here is from genome assembly GCA_900067695.1 of Picea abies. Lineage (NCBI taxonomy): Eukaryota > Viridiplantae > Streptophyta > Pinopsida > Pinales > Pinaceae > Picea > Picea abies. The sequence goes on along the minus strand of CBVK0100099709.1, from coordinate 1,377 downwards.
GTAAGATAAACTCTATAAATTTTGGAAAAGTGGTGGCTAAAGGCATACAGACATATAATAATGTATATGTGTTGAAAGAAGATAGAGAATATTGTCATCTAAGAAAACATGATGAGAGCTGGTTATGGAATAGGAGACTTGGACATCTAAACTTTGACCACTTAATCAAGCTCAAAAGTCCCAAGGCAGTAAAAGATCTTCCAAGAATATCAAAGCCACAAGATTTTGTGTGTAAACCCTGCCAAGTAGGATAGCTAACCAGGACACAATTTAAATCCAAGAACTCTACTTCAATAGAGAAACCACTCCAATTAGTTCATATGGATCTATGTGGACCATCAAGACAAGAAGGAACATGAAAGGAAAACTACTTCATGCTGATCATTGATGATTACTCCAGACTCACTTGGGTTTCTTTTTTCAAAGAAAAAGTTGAAGCATTTGAGAAATTTAAAGTATTAAAGGCTTTAACTGAGAATCAAACAAGCAACAGATTAAAGGTTGTAAGATCAGATGAAGGAGGAGAATTTATGTCAAGTGATTTCAAGGAATTATGTGATAAACATGGGATCAAGAGAGAATACACAATCCCAGGAACTCCATAGAAAAATGGAGTAGTTGAGAGGAAAAACAGAACAATTTAGCAAATGGCTAGGTCAATGATGAACGAGAAAAACATTGGTCAAACCTAATGGGTAGAAGCAATACACACAACAATCCATATTCTTAACAAATCTCATATCATACCACACAGTGACGAGACACCTTATGAAGTGTGGCATGGAAGACCTACTACAATAAAAAACTTCATAGTATTTGGGAGTAAGTGCTACATAAAGAATAATCATGAAAACCTTGGCAAGTATGATTACAGGGATGATGAAGGAATCTTCTTAGGGTATGCTACAAACAGTAAATGATACAGATGCTATAATAATTAGGGTATGCTACAAACAGTAAATGATACAGATGCTATAATAAGAGGCTATATAAATTGGTTAATTGTATTGACATAAAAGTTGATGAAGGAGTCCCAATAAGAGAGGATAACAATAATAAATCAACAACAAAGGATATAGTTGAAGTTGAAGCTAAAAAGGTCCAAGATTTAGAACAAGAAGACTCTGAGTCAGGTGAAGATGCAAATGCTCAGGCAGACTCAAATCAACAGAAAACATCAAATCCTTCCTCCAGGATTACTCAAAAAATCATCCTACAAGTCAAATAATTCGTGAGAAAGACAAAGGTGTACAAACTAGAAGAAGGATAATAAAAAACACTGAGCAATCAGATATAGCCTTCATATCCATGGTGGAACCCAAGAACTTCAATGAATCTAGTGAAGATGAAAATTGGTTAAAATCAATGAATCTAGTG